>APFE031581653.1:12785-56371 GCA_000404065.3 Pinus taeda
GGGTGTACAAAACTTCCTGGGGTATACATCCCGCTGAAACAAAGACCTCTGAACAATCATGCTCCACACACAACACGGGAAGTTACTATTTGTGTGTGGTTTGAACTCTTAGATTTTTTAAGTGTGTGATTTAAGTGTTTGTTTCTTTAGAGACTTTAGGTGGTTTTATTGAAATTTTATTTGTTTACGTGTGATTAATTAATATTTAATCATGGCTAAATTACCGAGAAAATCTCGTAGACTTCAGGGGAAACCTCCTAAGTATACACCAAGCTAGCTTGAAGGGCTACGAGCTCTTGTATCACCTAGTGATAGTAGAGTTGGATCACCAAAAGCTGGAGAGTCATCTTTGATTGTTCATCCTGATTATAAAATACAAACAACAGAGTATATTCAAGAGCCAATTTCATTTTCCGAAGTTACTGGTAGTATTTCTCCTTCCAGTGAATTAGCTGAAGAACCTGAAATTTCTGAGCCTGATACTGAACCTACTACTACTCCAACTTCAGGATTTGCTTCTCCAACTTCTAGTGGTCCTGGTTCACCTAGGGTAGGGAACATCATTACTTAAAATCTTCCTTCTAGCCTCATTTCTATTGAAGAACTTGTCAGTCCAGACAAAGACGTAACTCTTCCCGAAAACTAGCAGACTTTAAATCTTAGGGAGCATGAATCAATATTCTACAGTCCTTTTAAGAGTGACGCTTGGTACGTAACATTCACAAATTTTTTAGAAAACCTGAGTCTTATTTTTTCACCACCTTGAATTCCTTTCATCCTACACCAAGAGGTTATTATCCTTCATCAATCATGTCAAGACAGTCATCTATGTTTTCCCAATCACCGGAAACATTTTTATATGGCAGTCCTTCTGTTCCTTCGGGGTACCAGTCACTCACTGGTACTTTTTCAAGAGCATCTCCTTGACCAACTAAACATTAGTTATTAACTGGTAGTAATGGAACTCAAGCATTGAACACAGAAGAAATCCTTATGATGTCTGGTAGTATTTCAAATCCTCAACCTCAAGGTAGTCAGTTACCACCTGGGGGGAAACCTCAAGGTAGTTAGTTACCGCTTGGGGGGCAACCTCAAGGTAGTCAATTACCACCTAGGGGGAAGCCTCAAGGTAGTCAGCTACCACTGGGGGGAAACCTCAAGGATAGTACACACCTCAAGGTCAACCCTAGAATCAGTACATACCTCAAGGTCAACCCCAGACTCAGTACATACCTCAAGGTCAACCCCAGTTTCAGTTCATACCTCAAGGTCGACCCGAGTTTCAATACGTGGCTCAGGGTTATCAACCTCAAGGTCAGTACCCAACTCAAGGTTTCCAACCACCTTCTGGTCAATCATTTTTACAAGGAGCTGGAAATGTATCGCTTAATTATCAGCCCTACGTTCAACCAGGTTATGGTACTCCATATGCTCAACCTTTTGTGGGTCCATACTCCATAATAAATATGGCATGGGATCCGTCTCAAACTCAACAAACTATGCAACCTAATGTGCAGTTATCTAATCAACCTGGACAACCTTTGGTTTTTGGTTCAACCCAGCAACCTGTCCAACCTACTATCAAACCTCTACACCTCGTTTAGTTTAGCAGCCTGGGCCCTCAGACTCCGCCTCAAACTGTTGCTGCAACTGCTGCAACTTCTGTTCAACCTACCACACCTATTTCTGGAGTATCTGTAGCTCTATTTTCTACTGTCTCTGCATCAGCACAAACTCCTCATGTCTCTATGCCACAATCAGGACCTACAGTTCAAACTTTGGTCCAGATGCCTGCAGGACAAGATGGTCCAAGTACGGTTGTCACAAGTCAACAGCAATTCACTTATCAACCGTACCAGGGATAGTATCAATTCGGTCCTACTGTACAAAACCTAGTTTATCAGTATCAACCGTATCCTGGCTATACTTATCAACAACCTCAACAACCCTAGTTTTGTCCCGTTAATCCTGGTTTCTCGAGAGGTTATAACATTCCTAATGCAAATCCAATTCTAGGTTATCCTGGATATCCTCCTCTTGGAGCTAGTCTTATTACTCAAAGTTTTTTCGACCCTAACCATCAATGACCATTTACTTGATTTGTCACTCCTTACAAATGATCTGATTTACTATCTTCCGTATTGGCTACCAATGCCTAGTAAGTTGCCCAGTGATATCCCAAAATTCGAGGGTAATTCAGGAGAGGATCCATCAAATCATGTTATGACTTATCACCTCTAGTGTGCATCTAATTCAATCATTGATTATTCAATTCGATTGTGTCTTTTTCAACAAACTCTTATTGGTCTTGCCGCCAAATGGTACATTGAGTTACCACGAACCTCTTTTTATAATTTCAATCAGTTAGCCACTTCTTTCTTAACTCATTTTCAGTTGCCTGTCAAATACGACGATGGCACAAAACTGTTAACTTCACTAAAACAATCCATGTCCAGATATATTTCTGATCATATTCATGAATGGCGATGTAGAAGGTGTTTAGTGAAAGTTTTCATTCCGGATCAAATTTTAGCAGAATGGTTCATTATATCATCATTACCCAAAATCACTGAAGATGTATCTAAGAGAGGAGTTGTTACTGAAGAGCAAGTCATTGCTCAAGCTCAGTACCTTGACCTCATCTATACGTAGTCAGGTACTTTACATGAAAAAATCCCTGATCTTCCAAAACAAGGTCAAATAACTGCAACTCCTTTAGGGTCTCATGCTTCTGATGGTATGATTGGTTCATTTAGTACTAAAAGTAAGAATAAGTCTTCAAAGAATTCTTCTCCTATAATAACTTTACTTGATTCCCTGACGGGAGATTCTTCCACTGAAATTTATGTCCACACTCATGTCATAGACTCATCTACAACCAAATCAAAATCTGGTAGTAAAAAGGAGGGGAAGAAGAAAAACAAATAGAATTCAAAAGATAAAATAGATAAAAATGAATCTATTGACGAAAAACGTAAACCTTTCTATCCTTGTTTCATTTGCAATGAGGATCATTTTACCAAAGATTGCCCACATCAAGCAGAGGTTTTGAAAATCATTAAAGGTTCACAAATGTCTGATGTCTTGAAGGATCCTTTTCCCACTCAAGATAGTAAGATGATTGGTTCTTCCTCGAATGCCTCAGAAGAACCCATTATGATGATGTCTCATGTCAGGATTGCGACGCGATCACAAGATTATGGTAGTAACAACCCTATTAGTGGTAAAGAAGAAAAATCTTCTAATTCAAACACATCAACTTCACCTCCTCCTGGTTCCGGTCCACTACAGATCGAGAAACCAAACCCTGACATAGTAATCAAACCGCCTACTAAAGGTATACTTCGGAAATCAGCTTTCAATCCACATGCAAGAGCTGCTCAGAATTATAACATTGTTGAAGACTTAGCTATTTCCCCTTCAACAATGTAAGCTTTGGAAGTGTTGCAATTGTGCCTAGCACAACGTAAATTACTATTGTCTGCTATAGGAGTTGCCGATATATAGGATTCAAACCTAATAATCTTTGATTTAGAGAATAATACGCACCGCCTTCCTCATCAAATGGCTTTCCAGATTCCAGTGTTAGTCAAAAACAGGCCTTGCTTTCGGACTATAATTGATGAAGGGGATTCTACATGTATTGTGTCAATCCAGTGTTGGAGATCACTTGGTTCTCCCACACTCAATCAGTCTCTGACAATTCTAAAGGCTTTTAATGGCCAAGGGTTCCATCCTTTTGGTATTTTTTAGGATTTATCTATAGGGGTCGAAGGCAAAACCGTAAATCTATATGTGGAAGTGGTTGATGCCCCTCTAGATTACAACCTTCTCCTAGGTTGCAGTTGGTCTTATGCTATGACTGCTATTGTTTCATCGGTCTTCTAGCTTATCAAGTTTCTTCATAACAAAAAGATCATTGCGATAGACCAGCTGACTTATTTCTCATTCGACCCTGCCTCTACAGATAGTATTCAGCACGTCGGTAAAACACCTATCCCTTACAAGGATGTTGGAGTAGGTTTGATTAAAGATTCTAGTTTACTAGGAACTTTTTACTTCCCTCCTCCTAATGCCTTCTATTGCAACTATTCATATGATTTCATCGAGCACTATAGCTTTTGATGATCCTTGGATCATACCTTCCGATTTTGAGGTGGATTCATTTGGTGGCGCGATGCCTTTGAGTCCCTTTGAAATTGCATATCAGGCTGTATTGTCGATTTCCAATTCTTGTTCAACCGAACTGATCCAATGAATGTGGTCCATGGGGAATCACTTTCGATATCAACCTCAGCTACAACAACACTTTTTGATCATGTTCATATTGATGAGCAAATTCGTGAACTTTTGTCTGTTGATGATTTACAATGGGAAGATCTTCATCATCGATCTTCATTTTTACCTAAGATTGATCATTTTGAAAATGATTTTTCATCTATTTTTACTACTGACTATGTCAAAGAACCATAGAATCCATTGCAACATTCTGATTCTGAGTTAAATTTGGGAAATATCTCTCGAATGGTTCTTATTGACATTTCAGTTAAGCCTGGAATTATTGAAAACATTCATGTAGGTGCTTCCTGTACGGACAATGAAATCCAAATTTATAAAGCCCTATTTCAAGAATTCCATGACGAGTTTGACTGGTCATATGAAGAAATACCAGGAATCGATCCATCAATTGTTCTCCATGAAATTAAAACATACCCAAATGCTAAACCTGTCTGACAATGTTTACGTCAAATACATCCAAGAAAAGCTACTGCTATCAAAGCTAAAGTTGAGAAATCACTTCATGCAGGTTTCATTTATCCAATTCCTTTAACAGATTGGCTATCAAATATTGTTCCTGTTAACAAAAAACAAGGAACGATAAGGATATGTATCGACTATAGGGATATTAATCAAGCATGTCCTAAAGACAATTATCCAACCCCCTATATCAATCAAATTATTGATGATTGTGTCGGCAGTGAAATGTTCTCCTTTATGGATGGTTTTTCCGGTTACAGTAAAATCAACATACTCCCGGCTGATCAACCTAAAACAACTTTCATTTGTCCATGGGGGACATTTGATTATCGCAAATTACCTTTTGGATTGAAGAACATTGGAGCAACTTTTCAAAGGGTTATGTCTTACGCATTTCATGAAATCAAGCACATTGTGCAGCCTTATCTCGATGACTTACCTGCCCATTCATTACGTAGAGCTGATCATCTCACTCATTTACAAGCTATCTTTATGAGATGTAGGCATTATCGAATTAGGCTGAATCTACACAAATGTGTATTCTACGTAGAAATGGGTTGCTTACTGGGATTTGTCGTTTCAAAAGCCAGAATTCGTGTCGATCCCTCAAAGGTTGAAGCTATTGTCAAATTACCTCCTCCTTCAACTCTTCGCCAACTCCAAAGTTTGCAAGGGAAAGCAAACTTTTTACATCGTTTCATTCCTAACTATGCCGAGATAACGAAAGGTTTTACCAGGTTGTTGAAACAGAATACTCCATTCTTTTGGGATGAGATCATTGATAAATATTTTGATGCACTTAAACACGTGTTAATCGATGCACCACTACTGCATCCTCCCAATTACAACCAAGATTACTTTTTGTACCTCACCACTTCTCATTCCACCATTGGGATGGTTTTAGTTCAGGAAGATGAATTCAACAATGAACATGTGATTTACTATCTTAGTTGCACTCTGCAACCGACTGAGCTTAAATATTCGCATGTGGAGAAATTGGTCTTGGCAGTTGTTCAAGTTGTCCAAAGATTTCGTCACTACATCTTATTACGCAAAACCACAGTAATTTCTAACTGTAACCCTATGATGTATATCTTGACCAGACAATTGATAGGGGGCAAGTATTCCAAATGGATAGTTATCCTGCAGGAATTTGACTTGGAATTTGAAAAATCCAAGGTAAAGAAATCTTTGGTTTTTGCTAAACTAATGTGTGACTTCCCGCATACTGATACTAAAACTGTGGAGAAGCAGCCCATTGTGGATGAATCCTTGTTTCTTATCAGTGCTCTTGACCCTTAGTATGGAGATATTATTGTTTATCTCCAAACCCAATCTCTTTAGCCTGAAATCTCACGATCTCAGCAACAGAAAATATGTTTCCAATCCCAACAATACAATATTATTGGTGATACACTTTATCGTTGAGGGGCGGATTCTATTTTCCAACATTATCTAACTCATGAAGAAGCTGAAAAGGTTCTGAATGACTATCACTCTAGAGCATGTGGCGGTCATATGTCTGGGCATGCCACAGCCCAAAAGATATTGCACGCTGGTTATTTCTAGCCATCCTTATTCAAAGATTGTATCTATGCAGTCCAGAAATGCCACAATTGTCAATTTTTTTTATCGTAAGATGCGTGCTCCACATGCTTCTCCACCCTATAATTGTTGTTGGTCCTTTAGCAAAGTGGGGTATTGACTTTATTACATGTAACCCTCACTCGGTTAGGGGGCATGCGTATATTATCCTAGCAGTAGATTATTTTACTAAGTGGACCGAGGCGATGCCTACATTTTTGGTAGATGGCAAAACTGTTGTAACTTTCGTATTCAATCATATAATTGCTAGATTCGGTGTTCCTCAAGCTATTATTACTGATCAGGGAAGTCAATTTCAAAATATCATGATGACTGAACTAACAGATCAACTTGGACTGCACCATGATAGTTCTACTCCGTATTACCCGCAGGCTAATGGTCTGGTTGAAGCTATCAATAAAGTTTTAGTCATTATGATCCAACGAATAATTGGTATTCATAAGTTGAATTGGCATAACATGTTATTTTCAGCACTTTGGGCATATTGGACCTCAGTAAAAACATCAACGGGTTTCACTCCTTTTCAACTGGTTTATGGTTTAGAAGCAATGATACCTATTAAATGCGAAATTCCATCATTACAATTAGCCATAGAACTACTCCCAACTAGGTGAGAATCAATGCACTGCTGCAATAACAAATGAAACTCATGTGAAACGAGTGAAAGCTCGGTACGATAGAAATGTTACATCTCATAATTTTTTAGAAGGAGACCTAGTTTTACTATATGATCAAGCGAACGATAAGCTAGGGGCTGGAAAATTTGTACCTATGTGGCGTGGTCCTTACATTGTTAAGTGAAAGCTGGCAAAAGGGGCTTATGAATTGATAGATTTTGACAGTGTCTCTTCGGGTAAACCCAGAAATGGACTTTATCTGAAGAGATATTATGCTTAAATTCTGGGTGGAGAATTTTTGTTAGATTAGTTTCTTTACAGCTAGTGTATTTTAGATTAGAAAAGTGTGCCTAGTTTAGAGAGTGCTCTTATCATTATTCCTACTTATCTTGATTTTACTCTTGATATTGCACATGTCGACATCTCTTCGAACCTACATTGGTTTTGCTGATGGTGCTTGTCGTAATACATGGAACATTTCTTCCGCAACTTGGGTTATCTATTCACCCTCTGATGAGTTAGTATCTATACATGGGGTAAGCCTGGGTCAAACAACAAATAACATTGTAGAGTATAGTGCAGTGATTGAGTTATTATCTAAATCCATCTCATTTTGGATTCGGAGTTTGATTGTTAGGTTGGATTCTAAACTCATTGTATTACAGCTTAACAGGGTTTATGCCATTAGAAATCATGCGTTATTAAGGTTATTTTTGAGAGTTCATCTCTTGGAACGTGAATTTGATTACATTGAATACCAGCATATTCCAAGACATTTAAATACATTAGCAGATGCAGTTGCTTCTTGTATGATAAATAGACATTTGCAATAATCAAAACAATAAATTTAAGAACATTCAATAACATGTTACATGAGATAGCCGGTAATAATGATGTATCATAGCATTGAAGTAGTGTTTAAAAAAAATACATCGTTTTCGATCATAGGTTGAAAAACACCTTATGATCGGAAAACATGATAATACAAAAAGACAAAAATGTCGTGTGAGTCTACAAAATCAATCATCCTATCCCTGGTGATGATCACGATAAGAAACCACTGCTCGGGCCACCCTACATAGGAACCTCCTAAAAGGTTGCAGATGTCGACGTCTCTTCAAACATGCATTGGTTTTGCTGATGGTGCTTGTCGTAATACACAAAACATTTCTTTCACAGCTTGGGTTATCTATTCACCCTATGATGAGTTAGTATCTATGCATGGGGTAAGCCTCGATCAAACAACAAATAACATTGCAGAGTATAGTGCAGTGATTAAGTTATTATCTGAATCCATCTCATTTGGGATTCGAAGTTTGATTGTTAGGTTGGATTCTAAACTCATTGTATTACAGCTTAACAGGGTTTATGCCATTAGAAATCTTGTGTTATTGAGGTTATTTTTTAGAGTTCATCTCTTAGAACGTGAATTTGATTACATTGAATACCAGCATATTCCAAGACATTTAAATACATTAGCAGATGCAATTTCTTCTTGTATGATAAATAGACATTCGCAATAATCAAAATAGAAAATTTAAGAACATTCAATAACATGTTACACAAGATAGCCAGTAATAATGATATATCATAGCATAGAAGTAGTGTTTAAAAAAAAAAAACATCATCTTCAATCATAGATTGAAAAACACCTTATCATCGACAAACATGATAATACAAAAAGATAAAAATGTCGTGTGAGTCTACAAAATCGATCATCATATCCCTAGTGATGATCATGATAAGAAACCACTTCTCGAGCCACCCTACATAGGAACCTCCTAAAAGGTCCTGGGACCCCAATCACATATCTCTGTAACCTAAGTGGAATATCATCTATGCCCATCTCTAGAATATCTATTGTCAAGCACTCTAGATGATGCTCCAAGTCAGTTAGGATCTCTGCTGATTGGTCCCGTGGGGCCAATACTGTTGTAGCTGGGTGTCTCCTCTCATAAGACTGGATAGCGGTTGGTTGTCGTGGACCCACATTTGCATTTAAAACATTTGATTGTCAATTTTGGACGATTTAAAATAACAAAATTAATTAAAACTTAGAAAGTGTTGAAAATGATTTTTACCTGAATCATCCCATTGCTCTCCTGGTGGAAGAGTTATGTCTGGGTTACCGCGATAATCCATCCTAGCATATGGAAAATCTTGAATCACAAAAATTTGGTTGTTCAACCAATGAAAATACTTAGGCGGAAATCAAACAACCTCTGAACCCTCCTCAGGGTGACGGGCCATCAAAGCAATCCAGCGAAGTATCCTAGGCTCTCGAGGAAGACCAACATCAACAGAAATATGCTACGGAGCTAACATGGGGATCCTCTCTAGAGCAAAGATGACTACGATAAATCCATATCCAAATTTTTTCAGCTGTCCATTCTTTGCTCTGGTTAGTTGGCCTTTCACATTTTCCAACATAGCTTCGCACCAGTTGAATATGGTGCCTTGAAAATAGTTTACAGCTATCTGCATCTAGGATCCAATAGCCACATGCAATGCTGCACTCCTGCATAGCCTGGTAACAGTGAATGTAATAACCTTAAGCTCAGGATGGTTGATATTTTTAATATCAATCCGTTTGTCCTTTGTTTGATCATCGCAAAACTCCAATAGGAGACTAGCGACAGACTGGCCACCTGGCCTAGTCTCGAAAAGAGATAATTGTTTGCCTCTCTTGGACAAACCATTCAAAAATATATATATCCTCCAGCTCGATTTCGAGCCAGTGACCACCAATAACAAAACACTGGTCTTGCGTGTTCCATCTGTCTACCAGCCATTGCAAGGGATCTACTTGGGCCCTCATGCCTGGAATGGCCCAAAACTTAAACAGTCCGCAGCTCTTAATGCTTGCAATGTGGGCATATGATTTATTGTGGCAAGATCTACATCCTCGTGCTCGCATTCTCGCCAAATAAGCATTTTGAGTGTCCTACAATGCAAAAAAAAGACATATTAGAACAAGCTAGTTCGAAAAATTTTGGGCAAAAATGAAGAAAATTGAATTTTTAAATTTCGTTGCGTTGGGTCCACACCCACTACTTACACACAATGCGTAGGTCCGCATGGGTTGTGAGCAATAGGTGCATCGCATGTTGCACCTGCGAACCCCCGCGAGCGACTTTCTAAACCTATTTTTCCTTCAAAAACCAAATTTAAAGACTAAAATTGAAATGTAAACGGATGAAATGCAAGTTAAGGAGGATGTGGATTACCTAGAGCTGACAGTTTTCGATTCCAACGAACAGATTTTCCAGAATATTCACAAGAACTTTCTTACCCAAAAGTCATCACTTCTCACTCTGAACTCAAATGGTAAAAATGAAGTTAGAAAAGACAATTTTGTAAATTTTTTTCAATAAATGAATTTTTAATTTATTTATTTTTCACTTTAAAAAGGTAATTTTTTTAATACATTTTTATTTATCTTAAACAGGGATGAGTAATGTTTTGAGTTTTTGTACAGAATATTATATTTTTCGGAAAATTGATCATTTTTCAACAAAGAGCATACTTTTATCACTTTTTCAGACTCTTTCAAAATTTATGAAAAAGCGAAACATTGGAGTCCTCTTTAAGTTCTTTTCTAACTCGTAAAATATGAAAAGATTGCTAAGTTTTTTTCCTTTTTTTCGTTAAATGGAATTAAAAGGGCGGTCCACTTACAACTCTTTTTTGACCGTATAAACATGAGAATATCCCCGGACTTTTTTCATTTCAAGTTCAATATTGGTTATAAAACAATGTGTCTTCCATCACTTTTTTAATTTTTTGGATCGGAGCCACTAATTATGAAAAGTACTCCTTGATCGTAATGGTCAAGTGGTTCTCTCGAGTATTATTTTATACTTTTTCGGGCTCAAGGGACACAAATTTATGAAAAAGGACCCCCATGGAGCTTTCTTAAGTTTTTCTTCTAACTCCCTAAAATTGAAAAACACCAAGTTTTCCTATATTGGACTCGTTAAAATTTAACAGTAAAGGACTTGTTCAATTTTAAACAGGAATGAACCACTCCTTCTTAGGGTTCGAATTTTAAACTAAGTTGGACTCATCCGAAGGATGAGCTTATAAACAAGCAAATGTTATCCTCCTTAAGCTTGTTAAAAATAAAGAGGTACTTTCCAGAAATGGTGGGGGAAAAGAGAGAAACATGAACCTGTTTGTTATAATTTGTTTTTAGAAAAGTCATTAACCACTCTTGAACACCACACTTTTTGTTCACCTGGGTTGGGAAATCCTTTACCTAACAGTTAATCAAACCACATTGAAAGTCTTCAGCTGGTTTCTGGGTATTAGCTTTGGGTCAATTGTCACCAAGCCATCTGCAGTGTCATTATGTGTTCAAGATATCAGTTCAAACAAACCATTCATCTGCAAAATATCTGTCATCCATTTTGACCATCCTTGAGTCAGTCCTTGCCGATATATTTCTTTACAACTTGATCTATGATTTCGTGTTGTGGGCTTGCCTATGACAGATCGCTTTTTATTGACATCAGCTCATTATCTACGAAGTTGATCTAGAAATCGTCAGTACCTTGAAATCTGCATACCCTAATGGCAAATATCTCGCCTTTGAAGATAGGTTGCATCATTGACCTTCGATCAAAGGATTCTATGACATGTTTGACTTCGGCTCATTTATTCACATTTCATGGATTGTACTGAGTAATTTTAGATCCATTGACATTACTGGTGGTTTCTCTCACACTTGTTAGCAGTTCACATCATTGACTGGTAATCAAGTGGTTTCTACCATGTTTGACTTTGACACATTCATTCACACGGATATAATCGTACTAGTTCCGGAAGTAGAAATCAAGACTTCGATCTAGTTTCTACCATCCAATCTACGAGGAATTTTGTTATTCATTATACAGTGGACTATTCATAAATAGATGGTTGTGCCCATACTGTGTCTACACATGTCTATACTCCTGACATATTACAAAATCATTCCTATATCAGAACAGTTTAGTCATTTTTCTAGTGAGTTTTGATCTGAGTATGGGAATGCATACCTCAGCGATGATATGTCTACATATATATATTTTGCATTGAATGTTTTTACAGGTTTCGACTGGGGTTTCCACAAGATTATCCTTGAAATGATAAAGTACTTCACTCTTCATAAATGACAGACTCTATCTTCATTTATTACAAACTTCGCACTTTAGGGGGCAATCTGTTGCACTAAAAATTGTCACTTTGACATTCTGCAATCTTTGTGAGTCCATTACCACTCATACTTTCCTCATGTGCAAGTCCTATGGCTCAGTTCCTCATATCAAGCCTTGAAAATAAGAAAAAATCCCTCAAAAGTCTCTAACAATCTGGTTTCACACTTTCTCTTTGCATTACCTACGATCCCGCACCTAATGGTCATGTCTCCTGTGCACCTGACCGCTTTGTCTCTGTGTTATGGGTGCGGACCCCTGTAAAAGTTAAAAAGGCATGAGTACATTCTAAAAACTCACTTTCAGTCATTTCTAGAAGCTTCTGGAAGGAATCTCGAGGTGGCAAGTTCGCTCTCTTAAGTTTCATGCATCCCATACCTTAAGGAGCTAACTCCTTGATGTGAGGAGCTTATCCCTTTGAAGGAGGATTCTATCCCTTCATAGGTGGACCTGTAACCTCTTTCTCTACACTATAAAAAGAAGCAGTGGGTTGGTTATTTGGGAGGTTAGAAGCTGAATATTTTTGAGGTGAAATGTTGTTGGAACTTAGTCTTCTTAGTTGAGTTTTTATGAGGAGAGATTACATAACTCTATCATCTCATTTGGAAGAGTGCAAGGCTTGTCAAAGTAAAGGAAATTCCTATTTCTGACCCCAGGAAGAGCTTGTTCAACATCAAGGCTGAAAAGGTTGTCAAGTTCTTCTACTTCAAAGTTAATACAAATAAGTTTGTTTTTCTCAATAAGTTGTTGATTTATGGTTTATTTTATGGATTCCTTGATCACCATAATAGACATGATTTATGATATTTGCTATGCAGGTGCTATTTAATGTTTGCTTGTTTGCGATTGCAGGTCCTCAAGGGTAACTCTTTCGAATGATTGAAGGATGGCTACTACAAACAAGCGTTGGATCTAAGGTAGGGTCTTAACACCTTTATAGTATTTATTTATAAATCTAGAGAAAGATAGATTTGTTTGTCTGTTTGTTGATAGACTATCTTCTGATACTAGGGAGATTGGTCTTGTCTACAATATTGATTTATTTGGCCAACAAAAGCAAACTAATAAACAACCAATCAAATCTACACTACTTGCAATGAAAATACCTCTAAAGACAAATTAACAATGAAGCTATGGAAGTAAGCTAAACATACATATACAAAAGAGGAGCCTTGGCTACTAGGGTTGGGCCCTAACCCAAGAGCTTCAACCCTCTAAGTTAACTCAGTGCAGGATAAAAAAAAAAAAAAACTCATTCTTATTACCAAAACAGAAAATTACATCAAAATCTTCCACGAGTCTGGAGCTCGAAAATAACTTGGAGTTTTACAACAAAAATTCGAATCCTAATGAGGCTCTATGCCTCTCTATTTATAAAACTTAAGTCCCCAACGAATTCCTTAAAATTAGAGAGGCTCGGCTCCCAAACTCGAGATAAACTAGCTCTTTGTCTCTCACTTGCTCGGCTACCTTCCAATCCTCATGACTTGGCTACTTGCACTCTAAGCTACTGTGATAAATGGAAGAATATTTGAATGGGGGAGAAGTAAATGAGAAGGATTTACCTCCTACAATCCCTCTCCCTTGTCCCATTCGAGTTTCAACCTTAGTCTTTGCCAAAATTCTTTGATTTTCTCCTTCAAACCTGCATCCCATACATATTAGTGCACTAGGCATGATATCCCACTCTAACTCATCTCATAAATAAAATATAATCAAAAACATGTAACAATTTGTGAGAAAAGTGGGTTTGACTAAGCTAGGAGGTGAATTAAGGCCCATATAATTACCCAATGATGAGGCTCATCAATATCATTCATGCCTTTTAATGGCATAGCATACAAATGGTACATGTGTTGGAAATCCTCAATGTCATACATCATTCAAACTGAATATTTTTAGAGATAAATTTTTTAAAAGATTCTATAGTATATAAGAAAAAAAAAAAAAAAAAAAAATTGGAAAAGGTTACTAGACTACAACCAGAACAATATGTTGACCAATACATTCATGATCAAGAAACACTTATGACAAGAGTGCTTAAGTTATTATGAGATAAATTATAGATAGATTTCTTTTTGTTAAAACCTCACTGGATATGTGTGATATTAAAAGCACGAAAAAATATTTACATAAGGTGAAAATGAAGGAAGTGAAACTAAGTCATACCAAAAAAATAACACAATGTTTAATCAAGTCAAACATCCTCCCAAGCCACACATCAAAAGTGAAGATATATTTCAGACATCAATGAGAGGGGAGTAAACAAAGTTTGGAAGCCTAATGACAAAAGGAGTTAAATGAATGAAATCTATAAATAAATTGGATCCAAGACATAGATATAAGAAAGAAGATACTAAAAGTTGTATGTAAGGGCAGAAAAAGAGGATGAGTTAAAGATTGAGTTTGAAGAAAAATGTTAGGTAGAATAAAAATCACTACATCATTGCCAAGTTATAAATAAAAAGGAAATGGAAATGTTATACTTAGAAAATAAAGTCACTTATGGGTTGAAATTAGAGTGTTATATTGATAAATCCATGTCAAAAATACCATCAACCTCAATCTTTTCATCCCAATAGATGATGAATGAAGGAAGAGTGCCTCAAGAAGAAATTTTTTCTCAAAAAAGAAAAAATAACAACGTAAATTGTGTAAAGTGAATTCCACATCAATTAATGAGCATTCATAATTTTTAAGACAAAAGAAAAGGAGAATGCAATCCTAGATTTTCACTTGTAATGATGATAATAATAAAAAAATATAAACCATAACTCTAAATCTTAGAGGAATTATAGAAAATAGGAGATAATGATACTAGTTGATTCTTGGAAGTAGTCATAACTATGTAGAAATCAACTTCATTAAGAATTTAAATCAATTTTGTGTATCCTGCCAAGGATGTAAAGGTTACTGTAACTAATGGTGATGAGGTCAAGGAGACAAATATATGCAATCAAATTTCTATAGAAATACAAAATCTAGAATTAAAGAAATCGTTTTATGCTTTACTAGTATTATGGAAAAGATGTTGAATGAAGAATTGAATTGTTGTTTCATCTAGGTGGTTCCACCACCAATACAAAGGAATAGTTAATGAAATTTTATTGGCAAGATGCAATAATTTTAATTATATGGACTTGAAAACGGATTATACAAGTAGAGGCTCCATAATTAAAAGGATAAGGTCTAGAAAATAGACAATAGGGAAATAAAAGGACACTGGAAAATCAATTCAATTATTCTAACCTTAAGGTAGAAAGAATGTGTTATATGAATGAGCGTCAAGGCTCAATGTTACATCACTAGCTCAAATAACTTCAAAGTATGGTGAACACGTTATAAAGGAACCTTACTATTTGTCAATATTTGATTAAAAATAGGATCAAACCCTTGCAACAAGATAAAGATGATGCCTCAAAAAGGCATGCTCAGCTATAGGAAGTCATCTTAACTTTGTTTTGAGGGAAAAAAAATCTTGAAAGGAGAGCTAGTGTTTTGAATATAAAATAATATGTATAGACATAAAAACATAAAAATCAATAGTGCTTAGATGATAAGGGTGATGTTATTGTTTTTATGAGGTCGAGTAGATCCAAAGACAAAGAATAGTATAAATGAATTAGTTCTTTAAAACTCTGGTCTATTCTAATGTACACTTATGTATTAAATATTTGACATAGCTATCTAGAAACTAAGTTGTATATTATCATATATATATGTACATCTAGTGGAGTACATTAAGAAAATATTGTTTAAGGGAAAGAAAATATTAAAATTGCAACCATTATGTAATTCCCATAATATAGTCTTAGAAGAATAATATACATGGAAATGATGCAGTAAGGAATTAGGGTAAATCCTTTTAATTTTATAGAAATATCAAATCCGGTATTTGTATAGTGAGACACTGGAATATACAATGACAATAATTGTCCACAAATCTCCTATGTGCATATATGCCATGAAAACAAGCAAGGGTAGTATAAATATATAATCATATAAAGTTGAGAAACAAAAAAATTAAGACAAAAAATTGGGGAATGACCCCCTTTAGATATTTAACTTAAATAATTCAATGTATTAACCATAAACCAATGTATATGGACAATGAGACCAAATTGGCCATTTTGATATAAATCAAATTAAGGGCTTGAGCCTTGGCCTCGGTAGTTATTTCCTCATAGCTACATTCTAACCAAGAAACTGAGATGCAAACAAAGATTTTGTTCTAAAAACAAGGTTTTTTACCATGCACCTATTTTTTCCCTCAACCTGTTGGTCTATTTGCTTATTTTATACCATAAGGTTCATCTAATGGCTAATCTTTAGAATTTTTTGCAAAGTACAATAAGCCAAAGCAATGAAAGGAATGGAAATATTTTAATCATCTAAGTAAGTGAATTTGGAGAGTAGTAGGTTAATGAAATAGGTCTATTTCCAACCTATTTATAGGTATTTCTAACCTATCAATGTTATGGTTTAACAAAAGTTCTTTTGGGACTTTTTATTCGCACAAAGGGTAAAAAAATTATGGTTTCACCTTGCACTTGAAGGGAAAAAAAAAATAGGTTTTTCACCATGGCTTCTCCTCGTGCTTCGTCAACATTCCTTTGGCTTCTCCTTCCTCTGACTTCTCAATCCTCTGACTTCTCATTCTTTGGCTTTTAGTTTATCTAGCTTCTTCTCCTACCTATATACAAGGTTCTTCCTATGTGTTATAATTTTGGCTCGGATTCAAGGGTTCTTTCACAATTTGGAGGCTATGTATTGTAATTTTGTCTCAAGTTCGGGGGTTCTTTCACCATTTAGAGGCTCCACAAGGTTTCTTGTACGACATATAATGTAATTTTGGCTCCCATGGTTAATACACATTATATATAAAATATAATATATAATATATATAAATTAAAAATAATATAATATAATATAAAATATTATATGTATAGATGGAAACCAATGTTGGTCATGTTGCTTATTTATACCATAAGGTGCATCTGATGGCTATGGTTTATGATTCTTTTAAAGTACCATAAGCCAAAGTAATAAAAGGATAGAAATATCTAAATCATATGAGTGAATAAATTTGGGGAGTAGTAGGTTAATGAAGTAGGTCTATCTAGAGCCTATTCATAGGTTTTTTTAACCTATCAATGCTATGGTTTAATGAAAGTGATTATGGGAATATATATTCACACAAGGGGTGAAACAAATTAGGGTTTTTACCATGCACATGAAGGTAAAAAAAAAAAAGAGGTTTTTTATCATGCACATGGAGGTAAAAAAATAGGTTTTTTACCATGGATTCTCCTCTTGCTTCATTGGCATTCCTATAGATTCTCCTTCCTCCAACTTCTCATTCCTCTAGCTTCTCCTTCCTCTGGCTTCTCATTCCTCTAGATTTTCCTCCTACCCCCATGTAAGGTTCTTCCCACGTACTGTAACTTTGGCTCAGGGCGAGGGGTTCTTTCACCATTTGGAGGCTATGTACTATAATTTTGGCTCGGGGCCAAGGGTTCCTTCACCATTTATAGGATATGTACTATGATTTTGGTTCATTTTCAAGGGTGTTTTCACCATTTGGAGGTTCCACGGGGTTCTTGCAAACATACAATATAATTTAGGCTTCTGCGCATGGGGTTCTTGCGGAAATATAACATAAATTTAGAAACCCTCAAATATCATGAAGGAATCCTTCATTAGCTAAGATTACATATGTTATAGGACATTTGAAGGCCCACATACCTTGAGCATTTACCCAATTCAATGTTGCAAGAGGAGTATGATGTGAGGCAAGCATAAACAAATCAGAAAGAAATAATATTGGGATAATGTACAAGTAAGTTTTATTACTACATAATAATGATGAAAACTAAGTTATGAAATCTAAATAATGAAATTATGATCAATAAGTCTAACTACCATGTAGGTGATGCAATAACTAAACTATGATATAAGTATTATCATATAATAATTAATATGTAAGTGACATAATGACTTGAACATGCATGTAAAGCATGATAGAATATTGAATATAAAATCATTAACAAGAGAGAAGAAGACCATACCTATACTTAGCTATAGGTGAAGCGCGAAATTTTAGGAACATGTTGGGATGAGCTAGATCTTTGCATCATAGAGGTTAATGACTTTTCTCAAGGTGGAGTAGGGATAGCAATGTCAACTCATAGAGAAGGAATGAACAATAAGCAAAAAACAAAATATGGAAAGTGATGGTAGTATTGTGATTCTAACAAAGGAAAGATAAATAAGAACGCAACACTGATATGACATTGGAAAAAAGCATGAGGTGACACTAGAAATATTTTTGCAAACATCATGAGGTGACATATGTTGAATAAGATCCAATGCTACTAAAATTGGTGACCTGCTAATCTAGGGCCATCATGAGCATCAAGGTATGTATGGTAACCTTGAGCTAGTTAAATCACATTAGTTTACATAAATTAATCCAATATTATAATGGTTATGGAGGTACGATATGTTAGTCAATGACATAGTATGACAACCATGTGAAAAATCATAATCTAGAGAGAATTAGCTTATTAGGTGGAATATGTCAATATGGAGTTAATGTGACTGTGAGAGGTGACTAGGTCTTCTAGAAATGAGTTTATATAAAATAAAACCTTGATTTCTATACTGTTTTTTTTCTTTTTTCCATTATAAGAAAACTAAAAAATAATAAATAATTTCATCTCTTTGAAATTTATGTTATAATTTTGTTGTTTTTATTGTCAAATTCTTCATGTGAGTCATATTTGAGTCTCAACCCCCCCCCCCCCCCCCCCCCCCCCCCCCCCCCAATACCTTCAAAACATGCATCTAATATAACCAAGTCAAATTTCAATGCATACAAGCACAAACTAAAAAAATTTCAACATTGGCCCCATTCACAACTCCTTATGAAATTGGTCAAATAATGAAATCATAATTTCCACTGGTTGGTTGTTAAGTGAATTGAACATTTAGTTGACCCCAAGAGTGTGGAAAGAATTGAACCTCTAGCATATTCAATATAAAAATAAGGTAATTTAATGATGAGTACTCGACAAAATGAGCTAACTGTCAAGGCTAAATACATACCATGATAAGGACACTGAAAAATAATAAATAATTTCATCTCCTTGACATTTATTTTATAATTTTGTCATTTGATTTTCAAATTCTTCATGTGATTCGTATTTGATTCCTTAAACCCTCCAATACCATCAATGCATGCATCTACTATAGCCATGTCAAATTTCATTGCATACAAGCACAAATTGAATAAAGTTTAGTGTTGGCCCCATTCACAACCTCCTTTGTGTGAGGTAAATTAATGAAATTATAATTTCCACTCATTTTTAAATGTTAATTGAATTGAACATGCACCTAACCTCGATGTCGTGGAGATAATTCAACCCATGACCTCTTATTAGCAAATTAAGGTCCTTTATTGATAGGTGCTCGACCAATTGGAGTTGATGGTATAAACATGAATGAGCTTCTCTTGGTTTCAAGAATAATATATTCTCTATTAAATAAGGCCAACCACATGAAGAAGCAATCTCATATGCACTCTACCACCACCCTTGCACATCACTCTCAATTCCTAAATACCCAATTTATCTACTATAAAATGTTTGGAAGCAACATATTAAGAATCATGCATATCTAAAAACTAAGAAAACAAAAATTTAAGGTGAATGAGAGAGGAAAAATCAATTGAAAACATATAAAAACATACATCGTACATTTCAACATTCCCATACCATTAATAGTATTCTTCATTTAAATCAACATCTATATCATCCAGTTCAAAATTGATGTTGAAAGGACTGGCTAGAACAACATCATCATCATTGTAATCATTTCCAATCATATAATCATCTATATAATCAAGAGGAACATTTTTTCCTAGGTTTGATTCGACTTCTTCAAGTTCTTAATCTAACATTACATTATTGATATCATCTTAATCCAGAACATGTCTCGATAAAAATATTATTTCACTTCTTCGATGTTTTCATCTAACAAATGAACCAACTACTCCTATACATAATCTTCTTCTTCAATGTCATCTTCTTCTGCTACATTATACTTTATCGACCTTCTTCTTGGATCATGTCTAAAAGTATATGACCAACCCCTTCTACTTGGAACCTTTGATCAAAATTCCTATCCACGTTGGCTTGGAAGAACATATGGACATGATCCTGGTGCAATACCCTTGTATTAAACATGGAAAATCCATTAGCATTCTCAATAATAGTTTTATCAGGATCACATTCATTCATTCGTAGCCTATACCATTTGACGTCTAACATAACTATTTTGAATGATTTAAAGTCACACTCAAGTATATCTTCCAAATACCCATAGTATTGATTTTCAGAGACTTCTAAATGTATGTCACTCCTAGAGGAAAAATTCCTAACCTAAAATACTGTAATAATCCCACTATCATAAGTTTTCATCTTTCATCCAACTTTTTGATGCGAAATTTGTGGTCATTGCACCACATAGCCTTACAGTGTTTCAATTGCAATATTTCAAGCACATAAAAAATGTATTTTCAATTGATAAACATATTTATACTTGGAAATTATGAAAATCAAGGAAAGAAACATGCCATATACATTGAATATAATATTAAAAAAAAAAAACTAAATAGTGGATATGATTTCATGTTTATCGTTTCAATCATTTGTTAAATCAATTCCCCTCTCTATAAGATTGGTGTCTTTCATGTTCAACTTCTTTAACCAATGTAGCCACACCATGCCATGATAATTTACCATCATTATATTATTTACATCGTTCAATCCATACCTTCATTCAATCAAGATTTTTTTCAATGTATAAATGTATCACATCCCACTCTCTTCTAGTTGTATTAAAATAAAACAATTCACATATAATTAGTTACCACAATATACCTTCATAATAATGGATTATACATGAAGACTAAAAATTAAATAAGTATGATGTACATAAAAACAAAAATTCAAATGTGTTATAAATATCCACCATCTACTTAAATGTCACTTTCCATCATTCTACCTTTCTCCAATAGGTTCTTGTTGATGGAGTTGACATCCAAAATGCGATCCAAATTAATATTTGCAGCGAATTTAGGAATATATTGAGTAATATAAACCATGGTTTGATATGCCATATATCCGTCTACAATATAACCCTAATGACATGCTTTGTCTCTAACCAAATCCTTCAATGATTTCAAGTGCCTCTCAACCATCCACATTGACCTTGTGTGTACGGGTCCACACTTTTCAATCTCCTCAACTAGGTGTATGAGGTAGTGTTATTTTGCATTAAAAAATGTCAGAGGTAGATATTTTTTCATTTCACAAATTAGACGAGGAATTTGTCTCCTCCAATACTTGATTTTTTCTTTATCGATTTCTTTAGATGAAAACCATCTACAATTCATGCAAGAAAATAACAAGTTTCAAAAAAAGGTATATATAAGTAGATTACAAGTAAAACACATGTAGTAAAATATAAGTTGCATGAAAAATTAACAAATTACACTTTCCATATAAATTGCTACTTACCTCATGTATTTTCCAAGCTGATATATAACTTGTTTGACATTGTTTTCAAAGTTGTCGAGGAGAGATAGAGGTAGAACATACTGTAACAAAAAAATGAATTATTATTTATTTCTAAATTAGTTAAAAAAAAAACTAACAATATTTTTCACCAATATACAAATATATACACAAATAATTACCTTAATCAATTTACTCCAATCATGTGTTTTTAACCCACCTAATTCACCTTTCTTTGTTAGGATATTCTTTATGTTTGAAGAAAATCCAGCAAGAAATTTATTTTTTGAATGACCTCTTTTACATCCTTTTTTTGTTTCTTGTCAATAACCATGCAAGGGCACTTATATTTTGGTTTACATCACTATGTAAATGAATCACACTTTACATTACATGATTTTCCTCCTTAATGTCATTACAAATCTTGACAATTTTTTCTTTGTCACTCCTTCCTTCTAAGATTTGCCATAATGTTTATGTTACATTCTTCCAAATTTGCATCGTATCAAACGAATGAAATTTTTCTAGGTGCTCATAGTAGGGGATCCTAATGAATTGTATGGTATACCTTTTCATTCCTCATGGAAGCCTCCCATTATTAATGCCTTCTTGATCACAACCTTCGAGGTGAAGCATAATTAAATATATTACAACAACACTTGTCAATTAGTAAAGTGAACAAAACACAATAAAATATAAAATATTCTAAACATTTCATGTATGATACATACATGATTTATCGATCCATACCTTGACCATTAATTCTATTATGTTGCAATTACCATAGACAAGGTGTCATTCTCCATGGTTTTAATCCAGTCTCTTCTTTTCCATTGGTAATATGTTTTTTGGTACTTTGATACCTATGGTTCTTAGAGAGTAAGCGTATATACTCAAAAAATGCATCTTTTCCTGAACTTCTAGAATGATGAGATTTCATATTAGAACCGCAAATTGGACATGCAAATTTACCCTTTGTTTGAAGGCTTACAAGAGATGGATTAAATTATATACCAATTCTTTTAAGTGTGTCATTTAAAAATTATGCATGACACGCAATTCATAAATTTAAACATTATTAAAGTCAAGTGTAATGTTATAACATACCATAGAAATATGTTAGCCCTGGGTAATCATGAATTGTCCATAAAGAATTACATGGAATTGAAATTCCCTTTGTGCACCTACATGTCTAGAGATGTCATACATAGTGATGCCCTTTCCATAACTCTAATAACTCGTCAATAAGAGGCTAGATATATACATTCATATCTTTGACTTGGTACTTACATAAATGATTGAACACACAGTACATAATTACTACATATATCAGTAAATAAAAAAAATATCAAATATATAAGGCATATTTATGAAACAAACAAGACAAATGAGATGTTACCATGTTGAAAAGAAATATTCTAAACAAATACCTAGAACAATCATTTCCAAAATTATGTGATCCCTCTTTACTGGCATCCATGGAGGAATGTAATTTTTTATAACAAAAATAGGCCACACCAAGTACGCTAGATTTTAGTTCTCCAAATGGATTGACATTGTCAATTGTCAATTAGAGCCTAAGATTACAAGGTTCGTCTTTAAAATGTTGCCATATTTCCTCTATCTTCTTAAATGAATATCCATCTTCGGGATTCAAATAAAACCATCTTTACTTATGTTCTTTGCATGGTAATCCATAACCCATGATATGCTCTTGCACCTTAATGATCACCACAAACATGGACTTATGGGAATATAAAGAAGAACCTTGTGAGGCACATTTTTTCCTTAATTATTTCGATACCTACTAATTTGACATTTCACGCATTCTTCTTTCAATGCATATTCTCCATAATATAGAATATGATCATCACGATAGGCATGAATAGCTTGATACTCCATTCCAATATATTCATAATGGCATGTAAATCTCCGTATGTGTGAAGTAAAAAATTTGACGATGGCAACAAAAATTCACCTAACAATGTACAACATAATTAAATAATCAGTGTTTCTTAATGTACAGAATATTAATTATACATATTGAATCCAAAATTTACAGATGATCAACTAACAACAAAAAATGACGGAAAAATAAAACCTTAATCATCATGTACCAAATGTCACAAAATATATTACATACCTTACAATTTATGTCACATAAGTGTCTTACAAACCATTCATAACCTTTAAGTTCACTAGTAGCAATATAGTAAAGAGAAGACTTATTTTTGAGCCTTCATAAAGAGGTTTTGTTTCCTTATTAATTACAGGTGTATCAAAAACACCATATAGGTTGTCGTCATCATCAATTCCAACATTATTAAATGTCTCATGGATCAAGATATTTGTCCCCTCTTCTTCAACAATCTATTAGCATCATCATCTTCTTCCATAGGATCATTAACTTGATCTTCAATATTTTCTCAATGTTCTTGAATAAACACTTATATAATGGCCATGTCATCTTGATTCATGGCTAATGCCCTAGGGCGTTGTTTCTTTATAATTACAAAAAATCAAGTAATATTAGTATATATAAAAAATATAAAACAATATAAACATTTAAAAATATAATATAGGAAAACAAAGATGACAAAAACAACATAGGTGAGAGTGAGAAACAAAGACAACAATAAATGATGAAGCTTATGCAATTTATTAATATGTTTATGAATATGTTGACAGAATATAGGAAAATTGTATTTTTTCTTGAAATGTATAAAGAGAGACACTTAGTGAGATATATACTCACAACTAGCAAAATTAACCTATTATTATTTAGCCTTCATCATTATGTCATACTCTTTATTGATTTCACTTAGAGACCACAAGTTTGAGGTAGATGGAAACTTTCCTCGAGACGACAATTTAATACATAAGGGGTTCAGAGCTGAGGGATTAGGGGTTAAAGAATTATTAAGAGGTTATTGGCATCCAAGTGTTAGGGGTACTTAGGAGTTGGTATTTTGTATGGAGAAAATAGCTTAGTTAAGAGTGAGAAACAAAAAAAAAAAAATCAATGATGAAGCTTGTGAAATTTATCAAAAAGTTTATGGAATATGTTCAAAAAATTTAGGAAAAATTTTACTTTTCTTAACATGTATAAATAGAGACACTTTGTGATATATATAGTCACAACCAATAAAAATAGCCTATTCTTAGTTCGCCTTCATCAGTATGACTTATTCTTCCTTGATTTCACTTAGTGACCATATGGGCTTTTAAGTCGATGACAACTTTCCCTCTAATCTCTATTTGTTAACCCACCTCTAACCTCTAAACCATTAATCATCCCTAACCCTTAATCTAGCATAACCCCTAACCCCTTATATCCTATCCCCCTAACCCTTAACACCTTAACTGCATTCCCCCTAAGCCCTAAACCCTTAAACCCTTAAGCCCTAAGCCCTTAACCCTTAACAGCTAAACTATTCAACCCTAAACCTTAACCAATAACCCCTTACCCCATAAGCCCCTAAAATATGAACCCCTTACCCATCACCTAACACATTAATCCCTCACCCTAAACCCCTTAAACTATAAACCCCTAACCCTTACTCCCTAAAACACCATTAGTCTCTAAAATCCTCTTAGGCCCTAAACCCCCTAAACCTAACTAAACCTAGCCTATTAACCCTAACCCCTTAACCTATTAACTACTAACCCTAACTTATAACTTGAAGTTGAGTTTTTTATAATTTGGATAATTTAAAGATTTTTAAAAGATGTAATTTATTATAATTTAGGTCATTTTTGTGGTTGATATTATTTCAAATTTAATTTTATTAATAAAAGTTATAAATTTTAAATATACAAATAAATTTTAAAAAAAGTAAATACACAAAATATATATATGGAGATAAGTTTTACAATTGTCAAAAAACTGACCTTGTCCAACATTGGTATTCCAATATCATTATGGTTGACTTGGTGAAATATTGCCAATCTGATGCCATGTCGCATACATGTTGGGTATACGAAATGTATAAAAATGTGTTAGATATCTTACGCATTTATGCATCGCATTGGTTATCCAATGTTATTAGGGTATTTTAGAAAAATAATAAAATTCCAAATAAAATTCGATAATATAGTCAATTTTATTAGTAACATTAAAGTAAAGTGCCAGTGTTTTCACCCATATGTAGTAGTGTCTAGGAACCAAGGTTTTAAAAACAATCCAACATTTCCTCAAAAACAAGGCTCTTTAGATAAAGCTTTCTAATAATCTTCCAATTCCTCAAATAACATAATGAAGAAGCCTCTTAAGCAAAAAAAAAAAAACCTTGTAATTCTTAGCTTATATGTAATGGATCCATTGGTAGAGATCGATTATGCGGGGTCAAAATCAATTAGAATTGTAGATTAGGGTTTCCTCTAAATATATTTGGTGAGATCCTCCATATCAGAGTGAGATATTTCTAGGGAGGGAACTTCCTCAAATTTTACCACCAAAACCTACCCCGGAGTTGTCTTAGCCTAATTTTTCTCCAGGGGGGCCTGAGCATAGACGGCATGTTTATAAGAAAAATTCAAAGAGCAGGAAGTCTTACCTCCTATCCCCCCTTGTAGATAAAAAAACCATAAAAATAGTAGCATCTTTACTAATGTGGAAAATTAGATTCAATGGTTTCACATGGGTGTTTAGGATGGAAATTGGAAGATGTTGGTGATGGAAATTGACCACAATGTACTTTTATTACATCACATTTTCATAATATTATGTGGTGACTTTCCTCTTCAATAACCCTAATATTAAATAGGCCTTCGTAATTAGGTGGTGTCTTATAAATTCAACATATTAATATAAAATCAATATATTGAGCCGACATTTAAAAATGTTGACATACTATATTTCTTACATTACACCTTAAACCTACACATCTATCCTATACTGGGCTATGGAGCACTTCTTGGTGTAGATTTGTCTCAAAGACTATGCAGTGAAAGAGATATTGGTGTAGATTTATCCCAAAGGATATCTAGTGATTCATTAGAGAAATTTAGAGGTCTAAAATGGGCTCCCTAAGGAATATTATAAATAATAGTGGGAAAAAAATTAGATAAGATTTCCTCATCAATTTTTAGATGGAAAAAAGAAAAACTACATTTCAACTCATATTTTCAACTTATCTCCCTATGATTTTACTCAAATTTCGAGTGAGATCACTTGTTGGATACAAAATTTAATTTTGCATCCAAAGAGTACTAATGTTCCATACTTTTGATGGAGCCCACAACATGAAAAATATGAAAAACATGAAAAAAATGATTACAATCATGTTTTTTCATGTATCTCTCATTTTTCATGTAGTAGAGTCTATTGAATGTATGCAACATGGATACTCCTTCTTGTCAAATTAAATTTTGCATCCAACGACTGCTCCTGCTCGAAATTTGAGTAAAATAGTCGAGAGAGAAGTTGAAAATACGAGTTGAAAAAGTAGTTTCTTTATTTTTTATTTTTTTTATTTTTACCTTTTTCTCCAAAAATGGTGAATCATGCCCCATGATTGACATCATCATATTGAATCCTATTGGTTCTTATGAGGTTGATTTTTTTTGTACATTTTTATTTTGAGGCCCATTTTTTACCTCAAAATTTCTCTAATGTATAAAGAGTTAAACGACCAAGTTAATTTTTATTATTACTTTTTACTTTCATTAAGCCCATTTGGGCATTAAGTTGTAGTATGACTTATTTCAAAACAAGCCTACAACATAAGGAAGCGCACTCATAGTCTATTCTAAGTCTAATAGTCAAAATAACTATAGCTAAAAACCCTAAGCTAAATCCATTTCCACAAAAATTATTGCATAAGTTGCAATACTATGCCTTTGAGTTTCATGAGATACAAAATGAAACTTTCCTAGAGCAGACCCAATGACATGAAGAAGAGGTAAACCCCAAAGATGTAGTGGCATATTTGGAATCCACACCCAAATGGGAGTTGTTATTAGAACTTTTGTCAAATGATTTAAAGAGAGAGGTTGGGACTTCAAGCACAAGCTTACATTGTCACAAAACCATGAAATTGAATTAAGGATCAAATCCCTATCTTCGATGTTGTCAAACATAGCTAAAAAAACTTAGTAAATGGGTGGAAGAAAACTTCTTATTTGACCATTGGAATCCAATATTTTGTGATCTAAGAATGAGGATCTACTAACCATATTTGAAAACCAAAAAAATGAAAAACCAAGTTGTTGAATCTAAGATATTCAAAGTTCTCATCAGCATGAAAGTCAATAGGGATGGAAATGGGAAAGGCTTTGTTCACCAAAAGATGGAAAGTGAACAAAAGATTAATGAAATACAATATTCTTTAAGGAAACATATCTCAAAATTACATCGATAAAGTAGAGCATAAAAAAAAATTTAGAGACAAAAAAAACACCATTGATAAGTGTAGTTGAAAAAAATGAGAAATATACACTCGATCCACTAAAACTAAACCCTAGCCAAAAACAACTAAAAACACTCCATCACAAAAATTGAAATTCATTGTTAACTCAAAGTAAAATATTAAATATTTTAAATTATTTAAACAAAAACATATTAATACCACAAAGTACATAGCTTTAAATAAATAAAGTATTTTTCATGAATTTATTCTTTTGTAAATTGTGCATACGCCCCGAAAAAAATAATGTATACATGGAGAATGACGAGTAGTTTAGTATGAAATTTAACATATGTTTGATATATTTGTAAATGTACTTAGATATCTAAGTTTCTGAATTGTGGAATGGAATGTGTCGAGTTTTGGTTTGTTTTCTTTCTTTCTTTCTTTTTCTTTTTTTTTTTTTAAATATGGGTATGGTTTTGAATTAGATTTAAGTTGTGAAATTGGTATAATTTTAATATTTTAGGGGTGTGTTAAGGTATTTAATATATTTATGTATTCAAAAAATATTTTAAATAATATAAAGTAAAATTTGTGATTTATTTAAAAAATATTAGATTTAAAAAAAATAAAAAATGAAATTTTGAAATGTATAGAGTTTAAATATTTTAGGAGTTTCTCGTATTATTATATTTATTTATGTGTTAAAAATACATGTCAAATAACATAATACTATAATCACCATCAAAATTATTGTCAAATTCTTAAAAATAAACTAAAAAAAATTAGATTGTGTTCTTATGAACTATTTCCATGTAAAAAGATTTGTAAATTTGTAATAATCAATAAAGTTAGATAAAAAATCAATCCTAGTTAATAAGTAAATCAAGAATTCAATTAAGTTTGAATTACAATTAACACTCCTTAATCTTTTTTATGAGATTTAAATGCTGTGTTTTATCGAAATTAACCCTTACATGATTTTACCAATATATATCTAATAAATCATATGCATAATATTATCATTATATGGATGATAGGTTTGGGGTTGTAGCATCTCTAGAGAATCTTGGAGAAAGATTGAGCAAATCTAGAAGTGGGTCTTTCCCCTATTAAGAGCCTAGCTATGACTAGGCTTCTATTGTACAAGCACAAACTCAACAACATAGGAGACCATGGACTTCCTAAGCTAGCTTTAAATTCCAACCAAAACCACCAAGGCTCAAATGAGGTTGGTATAAAGACACCAAGTCCTGGTTAAACCATTGGGAGACCAACGAGAATGTTGTATTGCAAAACATTAATAACATTAAAAATATTGTTACTTCTAAGTTCAAAGAAAAAATGTGGTGTGAGAAAGATTTAGCAGCTAAGAGAAAATTAAGATATTATAAGGAGGTCATCGACCCCACCCTAGAAGATCAAAAGTATCTCTCTATTTTAACTAGCTCAAAGAAGAAAATTAATATAGCCAAGATTAGAACGAACTCTCATGAGCTCCATAATGAAATGGGTCGTTGAGCAATTCCTAAAACACCATGGATGGAAAGGTTCTGTCATCTCTGTGAGAATACGAACATCGAGGATGAAAATCACTTCCTCTTAGACTGCCCCGCATACAACCACATTAGATCTCAATTTCAAAATCTTTGTTGCAATACTGACCTTCCTAGCCTTTTACGTTGTCAAAGTTATAGTGAGGTCGGGAAGCTTCTTTCCATGCTTTTTGAGCATAGGAATAAAATCTTAAATCAAACTAAATAATTCATTTCTTTAGGTCTGATAGACAAAAGTTTTGTCTCAGTGGACGTTAACCATCATCATCATCATGAAATTGCTAAGAAAATAAATTATTAAATTTAACTATAATAATTTTATTTTGATTAAAAGTAATATTTTTTTTGTAAAAATATTTAAAAATGAATATTAAAAAATTTAATTTTATTAAAAATATTTAAATATTTATAAAATCACACCATTATTGATTTATTTATTTAATCATGTTATTAGTATGTATTAATAATAATATATATTTATACCATAAACAAATTTATAATAAATTATTATTAAATTATATATAATATTATTAGTCCCTGCCCCTTCGGGTTGGCAGGGACTATAGTAATCGATTTTGCTCGGTAGCATTAGTTTGACACAATAATTGATAAACGCATTTGAGCTTAAAGCAAAGTTTCTGGAGAGCACACATCAACCAATACAATATTTTATGTTTTTAACCAATCAACGCAATCTCCTTCTTATTTGGCCTCAAACCGAGGTATAAAGGCTCAAAGCTTAGGAAAAAGTTGGGAGAAGTACAAGTAGTTAGACCAACTTGACACCTTCAAGAACTAATGCTATCTTTGCCTTAGCATTAATTTGCTAACATTTAATGTTAAAGTATATCACTGAACTAGAACTAGTTTATAAGTAGCTGAAGTTGCCACTTGTTGCCATCGGTTACTGCATGTTGCATGCTTCGGTGTCTGCATGTTGATTCGGTGTCTGCATGAGAATCCCAGGTCTCCGTCTTCATACCTCTTCGTACCATTGTTAATGCTACTCACTATTTTCTGATTTTTGTAGACTATGCCAGGCCAAACTGGTTGCCTCCAGCCGAAACTGGATCCCTGTCAATCCCTGTCAAGGTCCTCTGCGGGAACCGAGTAGCCAAGGTCGTCGAGCAGCTTATGCCTGTTAAAGTCGAGCAGCTTATGCCTGTCAAAGTAAACTACCTCACTCTTTCCTTTTCTTAATATGTAAGTACCCCTTCTTAATCTGTAGGTAAGAAGCAATCACACTTGTAAATCAATTTTCCCCGAATTGTTTAAAAAATCTCCAGAATAATTATACCTCTGAACTATGAATGGCATTTAAAGAGATTCATACTCCATTCACCCTTGTTAGCAAGTGCCCAAAGATGACAACTGCGGTAATAAAATAGAATCACATCCAATTTTCAGACAACATACCTGGACAACATACCTAGCTGTGACTAGATAAAACCGATGATGGCATGTTAGTCTGCTGACGCATAGCATGCCTAACTCCAACACGCAGTTCTCCACTTTCAGCCCTCCTGTAACTGGCAATAAAGTTTTATAAGGCCTCTGAGAACTCAAGATCTAAATTTGTTGCCCCTTGCGTAGCCTCCTTAGTTTGCTGCCGCCATTCAAAAGAGGACTAAAAGTAATATTACGCATTCATCTACTACAACGCTAACACCAAACCCCAATTCCCTGTTTCTCATCACTAACAACATCTGGAGTTGTTCTGCAATGTGGATTACAAATGGCCACTAAAAAACATGAAGTGTTATAAAAACAACAACGTAGTTGCAGAAGTTATATGATAACCGCCATGAAAACAAGAAGCTTTCTATATCTACCTATTAAAAGAAGTACAACGATGCTGTTATGTAATAAACCCATAGACTAGCTGGAATACATGACTGGAAAACACTCAAGTATTGTACTCACCTGAACAATACATAACAGATAGTAGCAACAGCACAAACACGAGTTTCAAATCGCTCTTGCGAAGGAGGTTGCTGACTCATGTCCTGCAGACCAACACTGAAAGAAGGTCATTTCCTCCGCACAAACAGTGGCAGATGAGTACAAGGACTCAAACCAGCTAACCTTTGTTCCACCGCCCACTACAAAATGATTTCTTTATGCTAGAATAAGGCATTTGGTATGCATGCAGGTTCGTGTTCAGCATGAGAGATACGTGGCCTTTGTGTTGCAGATATTGAAGGAATGGTAGACTAACAAGTGGCTATATCAAAAGTCACTGCGTATATTCCTATTTGCAAAAGTGAGATATGGCAGATATGTTATTTTGATTGTATAGATGTACCATGGAGAAAATCATAACATCAATGCATATTAAATGCGTAAGGTTTATGAGTTTGCCTATAGAAAATAATACGTAATAGTTGGGTGCTTTGCTATCGGTGTAATGTGTTACATCTGTTTTATGGATTTATGGCATATAAATGTGCTAAATTTGGTTAGCACGTTAAAATGCGTGGAGAACTGGGTTAGTGGCCATAGCAGAGTGAAACAATATAGTTTTTCCTAATTATTAATATGTTTTTTAAATACTAAATTTAAAATATACATAAGCACAAGTATACCTTTCTAAAGTCATCATTGGTTAAATTTTCAACTGACTTTGCTCCAGAAGTAAAGAAACCCCGCCCGAGAGGGCTATATGGCACAATTCCAATACCAAGTTCCCTGCAATTAGAATTTTAATATCTTAGTTAGTGATTCATATTACAATGCTGTAACAATATGGCAAATCTTAACCTGACCACACCTGACCATACCTGCAGGTGGGAATAATTTCCTCTTCTACATCCCTAGTCCACAAAGACCACTCTATCTGAACTGTTGTTATAGGATGAACAACATGAGCCCTTCTAATTGTCAATGCAGAGGCCTCGGAAAGTCCGATGTATTTTATTTTCCCTTCTTCTACTAATTTCTTCAGCTCTCCAGTCTGTCACATATGAATAGACAAAGCAATACATCCAACTCTTTTTAAGGTTAATGTAAGTTACAGATTCACAGACATAAGTAAATTAAATAGTAAACTAGAAATACTTATTGCAACATCCAACATCATTCAAGAAGTCCTCCACTTTCAGCGCTCCTGTAACTGGCAATAAAGTTTTATAATGCCTCTGAGAACTCAAGATCTAAATTTTCTGCCCCTTGCGTAGCCTCCTTAGTTTGCTGTCGCCCTTCAAAAGAGGACTAAAAGTAATATTACGCATTCATCTACTGCAAGGCTAACACCAAACCCCAATTCCCTGTTTCTCATCACTAACAACATCTGGAGTTGTTCTGCAATGTGGATTACAAACTGCCACTAAAAAACATAAAGTGTTATAAAAACAACAGCGTAGTTGCAGAAGTTATATGATAACCGCCATGAAAACAAGAAGCTTTTTATATCTACCTATTAAAAGAAGTACAATGATGTTGTTATGTAATAAACCCATAGACTAGCTGGAATACATGACTGGAAAACACTCAAGTATTGTACTCACCTGAACAATACATAGCAGATAGTAGCAACAGCACAAACACGAGTTTCAAATCGCTCTTGCGAAGGAGGTTGCTGACTCATGTCCTGCAGACCAACACTGAAACAAGGTCATTTCCTCCGCACAAACAGTGGCAGATGAGTGCAAGGACTCACTTCATTTCTGAAGGGAAGCAAAATGTACATTCAGCAATAGTATCTATCTCAACACGAACCAGAGGTGGAAGACATTCATCAGCATGCCTTCGTAAAACAGAAAATCCTCCATGAGTGCTAGTATCAGAAGCAGTAAGAGTGTACACATATGTTGTGTACGAGTACAATTTCACATGCGGTCGAACACGAGGTGGAGAAGGCAGTGGAGATCTACACGTCCATTTCATTTCCCAAGAACTGCTACGCCTTTTACAGCAATCCAGGTTGCGTGCTACTGCAATGTTGAATTTCAGAACTTTAATTTAGAGATTATCATAAAGTCCCAAAATCCAGAGAAAACAAAAAATTACAGAAGAAATCGAAGCGGAGAGCAGGGAAAATCCCAAATTTAGCAAAATTTTGTGCCTCTGGAAGCATAAATTGATTTAAAACAACAACGATGGCAATTGTTCTTACATGCTCGAACCTTGGACTTCCTTGAGGCGTAAAAGAAAAAGAGGATCTGTGACCTGTTGCTTATGCCATGTCCAATAGGTTCTAAGAGCCTGCGCTGTTGGTAGTGAAATGACGAGCTTTGGTCAAAGACTAGCTTCTAACTGAAGGAGGAGAGCACTAACAACTGGATTTTGGGGTGCTTGACACTTGCAATGCAGAAAACACCTGCCATTCATGTAAAAACCGCATATAAGGAACCCACCTATGTTCAAATGGGCAGGTAGGGACCCACGTATGTCAAAGTGAAAACGATAGGTCCCGTGCCAACTAACCGAGCTTACCCTACTGATTCAGCTGACCCATCATCAAAGATCCTGCTCACTGCTCACAGCCGCACGCCAGGCCCACTATATTGATAACATTGGGACATGTATTCTGATAAAAAGTAGGACTCAGCTAAGCAAAGTTCTGTTTTAACTGCTGGCAGGAACTTGCTGCTACGCAGCCTAACTTGTTAAAATATTATAATTAAAAAAAATCCATACATTACAATATAATGATAGGTTTCCTTCCATGTGCAATTTTCAAAATTAAGGTTTTACCATTATATGTAAGAGTGTATCGTTATTTTTTGTACTTCACATGACATTTTGAATATCAATGCCAAGGCATTATTCAATGGTAAACTAAATGAGTCTCTGCTTAGACTATTTAACATGATGAACTGGATCTGTATCTTCAACTTGTCCTGACGATGAACCACACTAGTTGGTTCGAAACGCGTCGACAAAAGATTTACTATGTGATTTTGCCGAAAATTCTCTAAACAAATTTTAAAAGTATTAATTTATGGTAAAACGATAAATCTAAGTTTAAAGTAAATGAAAACTCATAAAAATATTTAAAAACAATAATAATAAGAATAATTGTTTTAATTATTTTAGTAATTTAATAGGTATGAAATTATGATTATTTTGTTAAATTTAATTATAATAATTTTAATGTTTTCAAAGTTAATATAAATTTAGTAAAAATATTTAATAATAAATTTAAAAATGATGATGATGATGATGATTAATGTCTATTAAAATTAATATGGTCTATTGGATTTTAAGAAAGTAAGTAATGAAGTTTTTTAATATTTTATTGCTATGATCAAAAAGGAGGGAGAGAAGCATTCCGAGATTACTATAGTTTTGTCAACTTAATAAGTCAAGAAGGTTGGTTGTATCGAAAATGTTTTGAAAGGCCAAGAAGGTTGGTAGTGTGGAAAATATTTGGAAAAGAAGAACGGATATGAGTAAGGGCCGAACAATCCAGGAAAAATATGATTTTCATTTTCAATTCTCTTAATATCACAAAGGGAACAAATTCTTTTATCCCAAAATGTCATGGAAATAAACCAATACTTAACTAAAACTCATTAGAATTAAATAAACATTAATTGAATCATTTATTTATTTTATCAAAATTGTAAACATGTTTAATAAATGTATTATATCTTCCCACATAACTAGAATTCACCTTTAAAGATAATTTTCCTTCCTTCTTAACATTTATTTATTTATTTAACATTTATTTAGTTAATTATGTTTCTAAACATATCTAATTAATGTATTGATAATTAATATGCTTATACAATCCACAAATATATATTAAACAATTACTAAATAATCATTATGTTTCTAAATATGTCTAATTAATGTATTGATAATTGTATATGCTAATACAAACAACAGATGTATATTAAACCATTATTAAATACCATAGAGTGATATTAAAATAATTATTAAAATATATATTATAATATTATAATTAGAGTTCAATATTATAATTAAAAATAATTCATACATTACAATATAATCATAAGTTTTTTTTCATTTGCAATTTTCAAAAATTATTTTGAATATCAATGTCGAAGTATTATTCAATGGTAAACTAAATTGTCATGGTTCCACGTTGTGGTAGTTTTGAAACCTTTGTGTTGTGAATGCAACACCCCCACAATCGCATTTCGATTTTTTGCCACTTTGAGTGTACATGGGTAGTCAAGGGCATCTTCTTGGTCTTGGTGCGAACTCAAAGCCCTAACATAAATGTAGTTGAGATTTAAAATTAACGATAAAAATAAATAATTTTAAAAGAATTAATTTATGGTAAAATGATAAATTTAAGTTTAAATGTAGACTAAAAATTAATTTAAAAAAAATATTAATAAGAAGAATTGTTTACTGATTTAGTAATTTAATAGGTATGCAAGTATGAGTAATTTGTTAAATTTAATTATAATAATTTTAATTTTGTCAAAATTAATATAAAATTTAATAAGAATATTTGAGATTTTTTTTTAATGATGATGATGATTAATGTCTAGTAAGACTAATATGGTATATTGTGTAGAAATTCCTTGTAGATTCAAATTTCTAATTATAATATGCTAAAAAAATAGACTTGAATCTACTCTACTCATCAATGGAAACAATTAAGTGATCGCAAAATCATGAAACATACAAGAGAAAGAATCCAATCAACACATAACGCAATGATTTCTTGGGGAAAGCCACAGCTAAAAACCCTTGCTATATGTATGTTGCATTAGTCAAAAAATATGAGAATATTACAATTCTTTTCTCAATTCCGAGGAACCTCTACACTATCTCTATCTATCTCACTGCTTCCTAGACACGCCTTGGCCAATACTTAAATAATTTTCTTCTTTCCCAAGTCCCTATTTCATTGTGTTGTTCCTCAAAGAATTAGCACCTATTTAATTGGGGAATTCCTCAATTACGAATTGTGCAATCCTTATAGGCCTTCCTATGAATGCATGCACCACCTGTACAATTCGGATGATTATACAACTAAAAATACATTGTCCCTTAACTCCAATCTCAACTGGGTCTTTCTCTGATCTAACATGCATGAGTTAATTATGAGTGAATCTTTAGTTTATTGGTTGATCGCTGTAGGCAGCAGCACACTACACTTTAGACATCACCACACTACACTTCAAGAAGCACCACATTGTACTTCAAGCAACACCACATTGGACTATAGCCAACACCATACTACTAGACCTCCCACTAGTTCCTCCATCAGTTGGAACTAGTTTCACTGACTTTAACTTAGTTAGACTTAATTAATTAATTGCAACTCAAAATAAACTCAAATAGAGATCCTAATTGTAGGAGACACTCTACATGACTCTAGTGAGAACCTCAACTTGAATTAACTGAGCCAACTAAGTCAATTTAACTTAGCTAACTAATACATGTTGTCATGAGATGTGGAATTACAATTTTATTCCCAATTTAATTCAAGGACAAAATTAAATTAGGATATTCTTGTTGCATTTTCAACACTCCTTCTAAAAAGAAGTGGATTATCTGTTACTCCAATCTTGCCTCTGTGAAACTCAAATTTTCATCTTGACAATGCCTTTGTCAAAATATCTACATCATGTTCCTCTATAGGAATGTACTCCAACAACATGATTCTCCTCTGCACACAATCTCGTAGATGGCGATATCGAATGTCGATATGCTTGGACTCATCATGAAAAGCTAGTTTCTCAGAGAGTTTGATATAACTCTGATTGTCACAGTAAATCAATATAGGATCCATCTGATGATAAAATAACCCAACAAGGATCTTCCTCATCTAGATAGCCTCACAATTTGCTTTATTAGCAGTCATGTACTCTGCCTTTATTGAACTAAATGCAAATGATATTTGCTTCGTGTTGTACCAAGAAACTTTTGTTGACCCAATACTAAATATTCCCCCTGACGTTCTCTTCTTATTAGATGGACTTTGTGCCCAATATGCATATGTGAAGCCTTGAAGCTTCACTCCCTTTATTGATATGTACGAAAGGCCAAACTGAGTGGTGCCTCTGAGGTATGTCAACTGATGTTTAGCTACCTTCAATAAAGTTTGGTTGACTTAACCATTGCTTGACTAAGCTGGTTAACTACAAAACATATGTTTGGTCATGTCTTCACCAAGTACATAATTGAACCCACAAGCTCCCTATAAATAGTAGCCTCCACTACTTCACCTAAAGTAGCATATTCCTTCCTCCAATTACCTCCTAAAGGAGTCTCCATGGGTTTGGTCCTCTGCATGTGGAACTTATTCATTATCTCATTTTCATACATGCCTGGAGAGACAAACAATTCCCCATCTCCTTACCAAACTTCCATACCAAGGAAATAATGCATGAGCCCTAGGTCCTTCATCTAGAATTCTCTTGCAAGATCTTATTTGTAAGATTTTATCAGCTTTTTATCACCTATTAGAATCAAATCATCTATATATAATACTATAATCAACAATTTACCTTCAACCATAATATGGTAAAGCTTTGCATCTACTTCACTTTTGGTGAAGCCCAACCTGGTGAAATAGTTGTCAATCTTGGTGTACCAAACACACGGTGCTTTTTTTAGTCCATATAGTGCTCACTTGAGTCTGCACCCATGAAACTCTCTATTGAAGGTCTCAAATCCTTCCGGATACTCAATATACACCTCCTCCTCAATCACATCATTGAGGAATGTTGCCTTCACATCCATATGATGTATCTTCCATTCCATATGCATTTAAAGTGCTAGAATAGATCTGTTTGAAGAGTACCTTTCTACTGGAGTAAAGGTCTCATTGTAATCAATTCCCTCCACCTGAGAGAACCCTCTAGCCACAAATATGGCCTTGTGTTTCTCCAAACTCCCATTTACTACTTGATTTACCTTGTATATCCATTTGGAACTCACCACTGACTTGTCTGCTGGTCTTAGGACCACTTCCCAGACATTATTTCTGATAATGGAGTCATACTCCTCAACCATGGAATCAACCCATACTGGTTGCTACACTTATTCCTCAAAAGAGTATGGCTCAACCTCTACACTCTCACTCATCAGAGTCATGTATCCATTGTACTGATCTAGTGACCTCCTCTGCCTGCGCTATGATGTGGGTGCTCCCACATTCTCTCTAGAATCATGTATCACTCTGTGAGCCTCTTTGGTGCACTTCCTTCCATCTCTAGAAGTCTTTGCATGAGTGGGTGCTTCCAATCTCTGTTCCTCTACATGTGGCTGCTCCACATCATCCTAAGTTTCTTCCTTATGAGCTAAAAATTCCTCTTCCCCATGCAACTGAATCTCCCTCTCAACGTAAAATCTCATGGTTTTCTCTTCATCGAACTTCACATCTCTACGAACCACTGTCATCCTATGAGAGAATAAGTACACCCAATAGTTTTTAGGTGTATCAATGTACCCCACAAATATGGCCAAGTCAGTTGTTAGTTCTATATTTTTCCTTACATCCTTGGTAACACAACAGTAGACTGATGAACCAAAGATTCTGAAGTGTGTTGCATCTAGTTTCTTACCTAAAAAATATTCTTGTGATGTACTCATCTTGAGAATCTGATGGACTCGTGTTCTACGCATATGCAACTATGTTGCATGCTTCAGCCTACAAGTGCAACGGTAGGCCCTAACCATGTAACATTACCCGTGAAGCTCCCACAATACATTTGTTCTTCCTTTTAGCCAACCCTTTTTTTATGGGTTATGGGATGTTATTAACTCTCATTGAATTCCTTCTGATGCACAAATTTTTTTGAATTCATTTGACACATGTTCTCCATCATTATCACTCCTGAGAGATTTAACTTTCCTACCAATGTATTTCTCCACAAGTGATTTAAATTCACAAAATTTAGTGAATGTTTGATCTTTCTTCTACATCAAGAAAATCCATCACTTATGATAAAAACCATTTACAATATTACATAATACATGTTCTTGGTCATGGATGTTGTCGAGAACGTTCCACACACATCTTAGTGAACTCTTTCAAGAATTGCTTGTGCTCGATTGTCCTTATCATGAAATGTAGTTTCAGTGTACTTCACCATGTACACCCCTTACATGTGTCTCTCTGCTCTAGTGTACCCTTGGGAAGTCCTATAGAAATTTGTTCCATGATCTTCAAATATTTGTGCTGCAAGTGACGTAATCTTCTATGCCACAACTCACCGATGTATTGGCTATGCACCTTCTTTGCTTTTGTGCTCACAGCAACACAATATTATACATCCAAATTTGTAGAGATTCTTCACTCGAACCCTGATACGCTTCAATTTTCTTGAGCCTATGTGATGAAGGAAAGCCTTTCCCTTTCTAAATATCACATCTTAACCATGGTCCTCCAACATGGAAATTGAAACCAAATTCTTCTTCAAACCTGATTCATACATGACATATTTTAATGTGAGAGGAGAACTAGAATCCCTCTGAAAGGTAATAGTATTGATGTTGGTTGCGTTATACCTCCCATCATCTCCCATTTCAATGTGCATCTGTAGGTCCTTATCCTCCAACTCACTGAAGAACTCTTTGTCACTGGTCATATGGAATGAGGCTCCACTATCCAGATACCACACACTACCCATCATTGATATCACTATTCAAACAATGAGGGTGAAATCCAACTCGAATTATGAAGCAAGAGCTTCACCTATTGATCCTCCTAAGGGATTCTTTCCTTCCTTCTTGTGTGGACACTTCGTGGCATAGTGTCCCAGCTTATGACAATGAAAACATTTAATCTTTGACATGTCCTTCTTCTTACTTCCCTGATTAGAATCTGATTTAGAATTGGATGACTTCCCTTTCCCTTTATTCACCTTCCTAGATAAGGCACATTTCTCCTCATCATCATTCTTGGATGAGGATCCATCTCTAGTGTTCTGCCAAATCTCTTCTTGCACCAAGTTGGACCATAAATGCTCCCACGTTGATAGCTTCTCCCTCCCATTTACTGAGTCTTGGTAGTTGTGCCAGCTCTTGGGAAGGTCTAGAAGTGCTAGGATAACTAGATTGTCTTCAACACTGTCACACCAACACTTCCAATCTCATCCCAACATTAGGTGAACTTTATCAAGTACTTTTCTATTTTGTCGCCCTTCTCCATCTTGATTTTTCTGAGCTTGTCCTTCGGTTCCAACTTCTTATGGTCACTGTTGTTTTGAAATAGGTTTGTCAAGGCCTTCCACATTGCATATGGATTTTCCTTATTGAACTCCTTCTAGGATAATCCTTCTCGCCTTTGTTACACATTTTCTCCACTTTTCCAGGTCTTGAGCATCAGCTACTAGAGGCTGAGGAATATATCTGTCTACAAATTCCTTAAGCCTATTTTCTTGCAACACTGCCTCCATCCTTTCCTTCCAAGAAATATTGTTCAAACTACCCTCAAGGGCATATTAGAGTCTCAATCCGTAGAACGACATCAGGCTAGTTCTGAAGTATGATACTACAAATTTGATTTCACCTGCAAAAGACAAACTTGTATTCTCCTCTTCTATAGTGATTTTAGCACTGCTACCATGTATACATTCTTTGTAGATTCAAACAGTTAATTGTAATATGCTAAAATAATAGACTTGAATCTTCTCTACTAATCAGCGGAAACAATTAAACGATCACGAAATCACGAAGCATACAAGAGAATTAATTCAATCAACACATAACAAAATGAATTCCTCCGGAAAGCCACAGCTAAAAATCCTTTCTATCTATATATTGCATCAATCAGAAAATATGAGAAGATTACAATGTTTTTCTCAAGCACAAGCAACCTCTGCACTATCTCTATCTATCTCACTACTTCCTAGACAAGTCTTGGTCAATAATTAACCAATTTTCTGTTTGCCCAATTTTTTATGTCCTTGCTAACCCCTATTTAATTGGGAAATTCCTCAATTATGAATTCTGCAATCCTCATAGGAATTCCTCGGACTACATGCACCACCTGTATAGTTCAAATGATTATACAACTGATAGTACACTGTCCCTGAACTCCAATCTCAACTGGGCCTTTCTCTGAACTAACATGCATGAGTTAATTATGAGTGTTTCTTCAGTTTTTTGTTTAATCACTGCAGGCATCACCACACTGCACTTCAGGAAGCACCACATTGCACTTCAAGCAACACCACACTAGATTGTAGGCAACACCACACTACTAGGCCTCCCACTAGTTCCTCCATCAATTGGAACTAGTTTAACTGACTTTAACTATTTAGACTGAATCAATTAATTACAACTGAAAATAAACTCAACTGGAGCTCCTAATTGTATGATACACTCTATATGACTGTAGTTAAACCCTCAACCCAAATTAAGTTAGCCAACTAAGACAAATTAACTTAGTTAATTAATACAAGTGGTCATGAGATGTGGAATTACAATTTTATTCCCAATTTCATTCAAGGACAAAATTGAATTAGCATTTTCTTGTTGCATTTTCAATATATTAGGCCTTAAGAAAGTAAGTGATGAGGCTCTTTAACATTCTATTTCTATAATTAAAAATAAGGGAGAGAAGCATCCCTAGATCACTATAGTTTTGATGACTTAACAAGTCAAGAAGGTTCGTAGTGTGACAAGTGTTTTGAAAAAGAGAACATATGTAAGGACTAGACAATCCAAGAAAAAACGATTTTCATCTTCAACTCTCGTAATATCTTTCATCCCAAAATATTTTGGGAATAAACCAATGCTTAATTAAAAATCATAAAAAATTTAATAAACATTAATTGAATCATTTAATTATTTTATCAAATTTGTAAACATGTTTATAAATTTATTATACCTTTCTGCATGACAAAATCACCTTTAAAAATATTAATATTAAATCAAAAAAATATTCATAAAATTTCACAATATTATTATTTATTTAGTTATGTTTTTACAATATTTTATGTATAGGATGATTATATATCATATACAATAAACAATTTATATTAAAATTATTTATATCATTTACATGATTTTAAATCATTAGTAAAAAAATTATTATAATATTCTATTAAACCATTATTAAATATATATAATGATATTAAATAATTATTTAAAAAATTAAAATATATTTTAATAAGAGTCAATATTATACTAAAAATATAAAAATTTACCATATATGAGAAGTTCTTCCATTTGCAATTTTCAAAATATAGGTTTCTACCGATTATAGTAAGAGTGCTATTGCATTTTTAGATAATTAACGTCATTTTGAATATCAATGCCAAAGCATTATTAAATGGTAAACTAAATGATAGTTGAGATTTAAAATTAGAGGTGTAAATAAATAATTTCAAAAGAATTAATTTATGTAAAATGAAAATTTTAAATATAGATGTAGATGAAAATTTATATGAATAACAATTTAAAAGGATATATTAATAGAAGAATTGTTTATTAATTTAGTAATTTCAAATATATGAATACGTTATTTGTTAATAATATATTAATTTTAATGTATATTTTAGTAAGAATATTAAGAATAATTTTTGCAGAGGGTGATAATGATTGTTTCTAAGCATTAATAAGTAATTCGACTTTTAAAAAATAAACATAAGGTTTTTTAATATTTTCTTTTTATGATGATATTAGTATAATTTTAAATTAATATGTATTAAAAATTAATATAAAAATTTAACATAATAAGAGCTTTTTATAATGTGTTGCGAGATCATAATTTTTATCTACAATCAAATTAAAAGCATATATATATGATCGAATTGTATGTTTAATAAAAAATAATAATAAACAATAGACACAGAGTTAGAGATTGTGTACATATCTAATTAAGAATTTAGTAAATATAAAAATGTTATAAAATAAAATGAGCTATGGTTTTTGACAAGTGGTATTGATAAACCATGGTACTAGTCCATGGTATTGTAACAAAGCTTATTTATAAGTTAATAATATTGATGGTAAAATGGAGATAAATATCCATGTTAAGAATCTTGTTATA
>APFE031581660.1:2787-46033 GCA_000404065.3 Pinus taeda
AACATCAGGATACAAGTTTTGCTGATGATTTGACCGTCCAAGAGAAATTGCCTTCAAAACCCTAGGAGAGGGAAATGAACCTTGCCTAGGCACAACTGAAGCATGAACAAGATGTAAAATGACTCATTAGACACTGACATGATAATTAAAACCCTATGAATGATGACAGACTCAGCTGAATAGTGACATAGATTGGCATTTGGGCAACTTTAGAAGGAGTTAAAGCAAACCCTAGACCTAATGCCTAGTGACCAAATTTTGCTTAAAAACTCACTGAAATGACAAAATTTGACCTTAACACTCTGAAACCACTTTGTAAGAGCATATTTGATCACTGGAGGAAGGCTGGAAAGACTGACACTAACACTCTCCAAACAAAAAGCCCCTCTCTCCTATCCGGAGGTAATATTTATAGAGCAGGAAATGACCCTCCGTCTTCCATGAAATTTCACCTCCCCTCTTTTCATTACGCAGATCAAAATATACAGATGAGAATGGTTGGTGAAAGTGCTAACACGTCGAGGTCACCTTGGCTGGAGCATTCTACGTCTTGGGGGAATGAATGGATGCCGATGGAACAAAGAATGACTGCGTATCATTTCTTTGCACCTATGTGGAGTGGCTATTATTCCCTATCATTTCTTGAAGGAAACTGAAGATGTTGCGTTCATCATCCCACATTTGGCATGCTTTGAGGTGTATCTAGAGGAACTGACATCTTGATGGATCAATGCTGCCATGAGTGCTTCAATTTCGCCTCTCATATCTTGATCCTCGCCTGCAGAGATATTTAATCATTAGCTATGGATATAAAAAATATAACAGAAATGCTTAAACAAAACAAAAATGCTGCCTTCATTAAACTTTTATAAAATCACAAGGAACAAGTGTGAAAGAATAGGTCCCCTGGTCCAGCCAAGGGTGTGATGCAATCGGGATTCAATCACTATCACAGCGGGCCATCTCATGCGAAATCACCCCTATCGGATTTTCTTTAAAAGCCTGGAATACAACATTTACCAGAACACATATGAATACATGGGAAAAATTTCATCCGGCCATAAGGCTGGACTTGAAAAACTATATACCCGGCTTCATAGCTATCGGAGAGTCTGCTTTATCACATTAGGCCTTATGTTTTAAACGATGAACTCTGACGATTACAATAAGTGATTGGGGAGGCAGACCCTAAATATATATGTGTCACATTTTATAATCCTTTCGCATCCGCCATATAATACCTTCCTTTGAAAACATGGACCAGAATTCTTTATCACAATACAAGGGAATACACGGGAAAACCCATGGTCGACCATAAGGCCGGACTTGAAAAAGTATGCACCCGAATTCATAGTAATCGGTGGGTCTGGTATATCGCATCGCGCTATATACGTAGGCCTAGGGCTCTGCCGATATGTGATATGCGATTGGGGAAGTGGACTCGATAGCGTATATATTTTAATTTATAGTCCTATCGAGTCCGCCATATCACATCGACCTTATGTATAGGCTTTGACTTTCGTTGATTGCGATATGCAAAGGGCTCCGGACCCAAAATATATGTATTCTAGTTAATAAAGCCATCGGGTCTAGAAGACAGGTGCACCTTATATTTATATAGCCTTGGAATCTTGTAGATTGCGATATGTGATGGGGCTCCGGACTCGAAATATATATAATGCAGTTAATAATGTCGTCGGGTCTGGTGGCATATGGTATGCGCTGAGTTGATTGCGATAGGCGAAAAAAGGGTGATTTACGCATGTTTGTGAAGCATTTCCATTGTAAAGAGTTATAATGGGAATAAGGAAGCGATGGAAGGTTTCATGGGTTGAATTCAAATACAACCATGGTAAAGAGTGGGGGTTGGTTATGTGCGTGGGTGTTGAGCACCATGAAGGTTTATGGGGATTGAAAAGTCCTGATGAAGGAAATGGATGAAGGGTTAGAGAGGGTTATGGACGAATCATACGACAGAGAGCTAAAATCCCTAGGATAAAACAGATCATTTGGAAAGGTGAAAGATCAACTTTTTTAGGGGACCCCTTCAAAATTTCTATCAAAGCAGGTTTTAACAGGGTGGTGGTTGTGACCACAACAAATGGCGAATTGCTGGGCGAACCAATTATCTCTGTTTCCAAATAAACCTTGGATCAATAGAACATCAGGGTGTTAAGATAAACTTGAAATGCAAACTGTACAGATGGACAGGCATGGGTTCCACTTCAACATAAATTTCTTCAGGTGGGATAACGACAAATAACTTCTACTTACTGATAGGGTTTTGACAGGAATTATCCAATGGTAATATTATGGAATTTATTGACCTTCCTTTACCTGTTTCCTACTTTCAAAAATCCTTCCGGGGCCATCACTAGTCTGTCAATACCTATTTAGGTGTGTATCTCAACTTTTTATTGCTCATCAAACTTGATTTAGATATGTTTATTTGCACTTTATATGAGAATTTCAATGCCATGTTTTCATATGATTGAATGGGGCACAGTCATGGATCATGCCATATTTTTAAACTGCTTAAGATAGGTTGGGCTTGCTATGTCAACCTGTACTTTGAGCCCAACAACAATCCTTACTCTAACCATTTTCCCAAACAACCCGTCTTTCCAGATTGGCACAAGGACTTGACATTTCATTTTCTTTTAAATAAGTCCTTCTAGTTTCAGGCACAAGGACTAGAGCACAATTGGTTTTGTCACATGGTATATGATAGTGAGTTTAGCCCATGAAAGGAGATTTACTTGTAGATAACAGGTATTGGACAATTTAGTGTGGTGGATGGGGCCAATGGAGAATGACTGCAAACCTTACAGGGAATTATAGGCTAGGTCTGAGTGGGATTTATTCAAAATGCAGCATTCCTCCATGCCAGTCTAGCTATAGTTACACATTTTCATTTTATAAAGAAGCCCCTACATGCTCTAGGTATCCACGTTATCAACAGATCTCACCTAGTTCCCAACGGATGCTAATGAGTGGCTTCGGTTTGAATTCCACCTTTGGTTTTCCAGTTCTCATGGGCTCATTGAAAATTTGTTTGATTTGCAAGGTAATGATGGATTTAGGATCAACAGACTCATTAGCAGGTTAATGAAGGAGGTGAAAGCTGAAGGTGGAAAATGAGGGCAATATGAAAAGGTAAAAACAAGACTGGAGGACCAAAATCAATTGGCTGAAAAGGACTGCAAGTCAAAATAGAAGGAAAATAAACTTTGCAGAAAAACAAGAAAGGAAACGATGGAAATGTAACTAAACTAACATAAAAAAATCAAATGAATTCTAACCTATTTAGGAGGTAACCACCATGTGGTGGCTACTAGAATTATCTCTTCAGATGTTGGCCATTAACAGGGAGTTTTTCAGTTTCTCCCTGTAAATTTTTTAACCTGTAAGTTCTTTTACCAATTTTTTCCACAACTTGGAATGGGCCCAGCCATAAGTGTTGGAATTTCATGTGTTTACCTTTTGGCTTATTCAAATTCTCCCATTTTAGGACTAGCTCTCCTACTTGTTAAACTTTATCTCCTGCCAGATGGCGATCAAACCACCTCTTCACAATCATTTGGTGATTTCTGAATTTATGTCTAGCTTTGTCTCACAATTCCTCCAACCTCACCAGTTAGTTGATACTTTCTTGAAGCAAGGCTGAAGGGGTTCCTTTTGAAGCTTGGGAGAGTTGTAAAGAGGGAAGGGTAATGTTTGGAGGCAATATGGCTTCCTGTCCATAGATAAGGAAGTATGGGGAGTTTCCTAAGGCCACTTTTGGGGTGACCCTATCGGCCCAAAGGGCATCTGTTAGAGTGTTGTGCTAGTTCCTGTGGTTGTAAATGACAAATTTACGGATTATGCATATGAGGTTCTTATTTTAGGACTTTGCAACTCCATTTCCCTAGGGGTAATAGTTCGATGCATACCTTATGTGAATTGATTTATCAATAGCAAATTCAGTCAATTTCAGTGATGAAAAGTAAGAAGCATTATCAAATATGAGAGTGTCAAGAATACCATACCTGTTGATAATGAATTTCTCAATAAATGATATTACCTCATCTTCGTTCACCTTTTGGAGCGGGATGGCTTCGGTCCATTTGGTGAAGTAGTCGGTTGCTGTGAGTATATACTTATGCTGCTGTGAAGAGTTTGGAGTGATCTCGACTATGACATCTAGGCCCCATTGCTAGAATGGGTGATAAATCATAACGGGCTTAAGGGGAATGCTGACTTTCTTTCTTGTCCTACAGTAGTTTGACATACCTTGCATTTCTGAGCGTAGGCATGCGAGTCTCTAAACACTGTGGGCCAATAATATCTGGCTCTTAATATTTTGTGAGCAGTGGTCTCTTTGCCATAGTGACCACCTGTTGGGCCGTCATGCATTTCTTTCAAGACATGGTAGGCATCATCCTTTTCCAAACACCTCAGCTATATTTCATCATAATTTTTTCTGTATAATGCGTTATTGGCCAAATGATACTGATTAGATTTCAATCTGAGCGCTCTACATTGTGATGCATCAGTTCATTCAGGACATGACCCCATTGTAAGATAAAAGTGAATGCCGTAATACCACGACTCAGGATCCAAAAGGGCTTTCGACGTTTCTCACCCACAGATTAGTGCTTCATTAATCCATAGGGGCTCCTCCCTAAATTCCACTTGTGCATTATGTAAGTTCTGCGCTTCTAGTTCTTCAGATGCCCCTACTTTTTCCACCAAGGCTTCTGTCGTGAGCTCACATAGTCCCGGCCCTCGAACTATCTTTGCCGGCTTAATCTCGAGGTCGTATTCTTGAACTGCGGTTATCCAATTTCCTCTCCGTTCACCCATTTCTTTCTGCATGAAGAGGGCTCTTACAGTAGGATGGGGAACGATCACTTTAGTCCCGACCTTTAATAAATAAGGGCAGAAATTTTTTATGGCCTTAAAAACTGCAAAGCCTTGTTTCTCCACGTCTATGTAGTTTAGTTCTGCTCCCTAGATATTAGAGCTCATATAGGAAATGGGGACTTCGTTTCTCTCATCATTTTTTTGGGTGAGGATTACGGCATATGAAACATCAAAAGTGGAAGAGTACAAGAGGAATTCCTTGTTGAAATCAGGACTAACCAACGCAGGGGCTTCTGCGATGGCCTCTTTAATTCGCTGAAACACTTTCTTGGCTTCATCGCCCCACTTATACACCACGTATTTCTTCATCATTAGCTGCACGGGGCACACTATTTTTGCTAAACCTGAGACAAATTTGCCAATGAAATTGATCTTCTCAAAAAAAGATTGCATTTCCCTTTTATTGGCAGGGGGTTGTATTCTCATGATGGTCTCTATTCTTTTAGGATCAATAACAATCCCTTCTTTAGAGAGGATGTGACCCAGTAGTTTCCCTTCTGTGACTGCGAAGACGCTCTTCTTGGGATTCAACGGTATTCCATACCTGCATCATCTTTCAAAAATTTGTTTCAGGTGATAAATATGATCCCTTTTGCGATATGAATACACAGTAATGTCATCCATGTACACTACTACTGATCTGTTGATCAATCCTTGGAAAGATATGTCCATGGCTCTCTGGAATGTGGCCCCCGCATTAATAAGTCCAAAAGGCATTTTACGAAATGCTTAAGTGCTCCATTTAGAGTTGAAGTTTACCTTCAGTTGATCCCCATTAGATACCAACACTTGATTATATCCTGAAAACCCATCTAATAGGGACAACATTTCAGACCCAGAAACAAACTGAAGGATGTGTTCCATAGAAGGGACAGGATAGTTATCCTTTTGCAATGCTTTGATCAGGTTTCTGAAATTGATACATAGCCTGATGTCTCCATTTTTCTTTCTTACTGGCACGAGATTGGCTACCCAGCGGGTGTGTCTAACTGGGAAAATGATTTTAGCATCTAGCATTTTTTTTAATTCTTTCTTCACCAATGGTTCCAGGCTTGGATGCATCTTGCGAAGCTTTTGTTGGTAGGGCTTAGCCTCCTTTTCCAAAGGAACTACATGCTGCATAACGTTGGTATCAAAGGTTTTTAGGTCTCCACATGTCCATGCAAAGACATCCTTGTATTCTTTAAATAGCTTGACAAACGCAGTGTTTCTTGTCGAGGGCACCCCAAGCCCAAATTAATAGTTTTTGGGTTTTCTTTGGTTCCAAGGTTGACGAATTCGTAATTCATGGATGAGCTATGCGTTCTGCAATTAGTTGGCTTTTTGAATTTATCATACAAGTCATACAAGTGCTCCATCTTGACAACTGATTTGGGAATTCTATTGAACTGATCTTTTTCCTCACCTTCCCTCTCATTCATAAGCCTGTCATGTTATTTTTCATCAATGACTGCATTCTTGAATGTCTTCTCACAATGCAAGAACTCAAGGATTTTCTCGTCATCTTCGAACACCTGCAAATTTGAGATGTTATCAGGTATGGATGGTCTAAAAATCTATTCAACATAACATTTATTCTTCTTTAATTTAAAATCAGGCAAAAATTTTGCAGCCATACCAGCCATCAGATCGGCATATTGGTTTTGTCCTCGAGGTATGTATGTGATATTAAAAGAATCAAAACTGTCAATTAAGTTCCATACCTCATGTTGGTACCTTACCAGGTGTGGCGAATTGCAGTGTATCCTCTTCCTTACCTGGTCCACAATTATCTGCGAGTCACCAAAAACTTTAAGATTTTTTAACTTGATATTGATGGCCTTTTCAGGCCTTGCAACAAGCCTTCGTATTCTGCCATGTTGTTGGTGCACGTGAACTCCAATCAGCTGGCCATCAAATTTTGGTTCCCTTGTGGATCAATGAGAATGCTTCCAGCACCCGCACCTTCAAGGCAGTTAGAGCCATCAAAATAGAGTGTCCAAAATATAAAGTCTAGTGTTACATCAATTGAATTGCTTCCTACAAAACTAGTTCTATTATCTACTATATTACAAGGTGGTTCATCAGTCAGATTATAGGGGAGAGCTTCCAACTGTGTGTTTATTGCAGTTTCTTCAATTTTTTCTGGATGGAATTCTCCAAAACAGGTTTCTGTGGCATAAACATTGAAACTATAATTCCCAAGGATAGAGTTGGTAAACATTACAGGTTCATTGGGACCGTTTAGCTCCATCACTACATACTTCATGTATCTTTCTCGATCAACTCTCAGCATATCACCTTTTCCCTTCTGAGGTAGCAAGAGATGGGACCAACCAGTTGAGAAGTATCGATTCAGTTTTGTTGACCAATCCCTACTAAGCAGCATTCCATAAGCCTCAGGTATATCGACTACCATTATATCAATGACTTGTGTGTATTGTGGTTTAGCAGCCATTCGAATCAACATATCTTTCAATTCCCCAATTACTTTTACATTTTTCCTGTCCAATTTCATAATTCGAGTCCCAGTTTTCTCAGGTATCACATGCAGTTTTTTAGCAACAACGTACAACATCATAGTGGACGAGGCACTGGAATCTACCAAGCAATTGTGTACGTTCATGTTGAGGATTTCAAATGTGGTAAGGAAAGGTGGAGTCGTGGATTTTGATTTCCTCCCTATCATGGTTGCACTGACATCTTAGGGTTTTCAATTCATTTTAGACAGAGTGGTTTCCATAGCTAATGGTAGTTGGGTTGTACTAGAGGTACTAACGGGTCTAGACGTCGACTTCTAGTTTTGGCTGCTCGAAATGGTGGGAGATTTGCAATTTTGTTCATTCATAGCTTTTAAGAGCAGATCTCTCTGCTGCATTAACTTTAACAAATCAAAATATGTGATATTAGCTCGAGATTTCTTAAGATCATCGACAATGTTGTAATCAATGCTATAAACAGGGTAGGGTAGAGTAAACATATCAATTCTGTCGTTTTTAGGTGGGAATTTACCATTGTGAGTCGCCTTCTTTGCGGTGGGAGGTGTATTATCTTTCTTTAGATAGTTTGCAACAAGAGTATTCTTGGACTCACTACTAGGTCTACCCTTCTCGACAGGAACTTTGGGAGCGGATGCCTTCACAGGGTGAACATATTTCTTTGCCTGGTCTATAGGCTTCATCACGCCCGCAAGTGGCCCTTTACTTCATGTATGGATTTCTTTAGTGTGGATTTTTTCCATACTATCTCCTTCGTCATCATTGTTCTCATTCGTGTAGAAATCCCACAATACATTGATTTGTGATTCTTCGTCCAAAGGCTCTTCTACTTGGTATTCTTCCTCATTTTCTTGTTCTCGCTCTAGCTCCACTATAGGTTCTTCTTGGTTAAGGAGTGATCCGATAAGAGCCATCTCTTCTGTATTTAAATTCCCTTCATTGAGTGGAGCAGGCAGTGCAAGTTGACCGTGACCACCTTCTGTCTTCTTACGATAGAAAGGTTTGAAAGATTTTCCGTTGTTATACTCTCCTCCACTCGTGTTTGTACTCTCTCCTGAATTCCTTTTCATATCGATGATTGTGTTTGTCAACTTCCTAATGATCCAATGCAAACCTTCCACATCTGTGGTGTCCATTTCTTTGCCCTCAGCCACTTTGTTATCACTCCCATTATTCTTCTTGGATGACTGAGAGGCTTTCTTTTCTCTAGTTGTATGATGACATGCTATGAGACTGATCATTTCATTCTCGACTTTTACTGCTTCATCAATAGCACCCTGTAAGGTTTGTGCGTTACTCCTCTTGACCCACATCGTAGTAGGGACAGGGAGAGTAGTGATGTACAATTCCATGAGCACCTCCTCAATAGGTCTAGCATTAGCCGGGATTCTTTTGAACAAAGTGTTGAACCGGGTGTTAAAATCCTTGAAATTTTATTTGGCTTCCATTTTCAAATAGGATAGTTCTAAAACTAAGGCCGCAGGTGTTTTGTCATCGTCGAACTTGTCTAAGAAAGCATGTTGAAAGGCAGACCACAAGGTGATTGATCCTGTTCTCAAGCTAAAGTACCATGTGGAAGCTGCAACAATCATGGTAAAAGGGAACAAGTGACATACTATATCTTCATCGGCTACCCCCAACATGCGCACGACCATGAAGAAAGAGTGAATATGGATATCAACGATGTCTCCCCACTCAGGGTCGAATTTAGGCAGTACTCTTTCTGCATTCTTGGATAAGGGATGTTGCTGCCCAAGTACCGCTACGACATCCTGAGCGAGCAGGGGAGGAAGTGCTCCCGGATGAGGTGGGAGTTGGTTCCCACCCGGTTGAAGCTAGTTCCCACCTGGGAGAGGAACGTTAGCCATATCGTGGATAGGGATGTTTTGGTTGAAGATTTCTTCAAGGCTTTCTTTATTAAGATTTCCCAAATCGGGCCAGGGATTACCTTCAGAGAGTGGATCTTCAGAAATTTCTTCCCATGGAGTGTCAATACTTTACAAGGATTCAAGCACAATATCTTCAAGAGATGGGGCTATAGATGTCTCTTCATTTATGGAACAGATCCTTGGCTTTCTTTTAGTTGTCGGAGGTAAAGAGTGAAAGATGGGGAGCTGAGAGAGGGAACGAGCATAAGCCCAAGTAAGTATTCTGACTGGTTGTTCCTGAGTGACAGGATACTCCCGCAGTGTCTCTTCTTCGAAATGAGGTTTTTCTGAATGAGAGGAAGGGTATTTTCGACCTTCACGATCGATGCATTAATCTTTTCGAGTCCATGCACGACATTTATAGATGAAATCATAAAAAGTTGTTGACGACGGTTTAGGCCCTCCTTCTAGCCCCAATTTGTTGACATGGCGGCTTTTCGCTATACCAACAAGGGGAACTAACCTGATCACAAACCCCAATTAGATCTGCTTTCATTTGGAGTGGCTAGTTCCAATGGGTTTTAAAGGACCCCGTGAACTGTTATAGGTGTTGAGAGATTGCTTCCTGGAGGAAGACTTCAATTAAATCAACAAAAGAAGCAACTAACCTATATGTACCATATCCTATCTACACTATTGTTAACGACTCTAATCTAGTCCTAACTATCCTAATCTATCTTGCAGGAGCATAACAAAAGAGAGGTTAAACATCATATATAGATCCCAAGTCCAAATGAATCAATTACTGGTTCACATAAGAACAAGGTTGTATTAAATCCTAATTGCAATACGATTACTTATACAATACACATTCCTTTCCATACAAACAACACTTGCAACTAATGTTTAACAATGTCTCGAATCAACAACCTTTCATGAATTAACAATGCTATTGAATTATATTCAAATAACCAGGAATAACCATGAATTGCTTGTTATCAATATGCACAAAGCAAATCACATTTATCTTTATGCCAACAACAACACACTAATTCTAAACATATGAGAGAAAAGGGAAATAAATCTGAAACAACATGCTCCTTCTTCAACCAAACAGTCTTCTTTATTCATAATAAATCAAAGTTGTTCTCTCCAAACAAAAAGCCCCTCTCTCCTATCCGGAGGTAATACTTATGCAGCAAGAAATGACCCTCCGTCTTACATGACTTTTCACCTCCCCTCTTTTCATTACACAGATCAAAATATACAGATGAGAATGGTCAGTGAAACCACTGACACGTTGAGGTCACCTTTTCTTGAGCGTTCTACTTCCTGGGGGAATGAATGGATGCCGATGGAACAAAGAAATACCACGTATCATTTTTTTGCACTTGTGTGGAGTGGCTATTATTCCCTTTCATTTCCTGAAGGAAACTGAAGATGGTGCATTCTTCATCCCACATCTGACATGCTTTGAGGTGTATCTAGAGAAACTGACATCTTGATGGATCAGCGCTGCCATGAGTGCTTCAATTTCACCTATTATCTCTTGATCCTCACCTACAAAGATATTTAATCATTAGCTATGGATATAAAAAATATAACAGAAATGCTTAAACAAAACAAAAACATTGCCTTCATTAAACTTTTATAAAATCACAAGGAACAAGTGTGAAAGAATCGGCCCCCTGGTCCAGCCAAAGGTGCAATGCAATGAAGTCGCAATCACATATCGCAGCGGGCCATCCCATGCGAAATCACCCCTGTCGGATTTTCTTAAAAGCCTAGAATACAACATTTACCGGAACACATAGGAATACACGGGAAAATCCGCATCGAGCCATAAGGCTGGACTTGAAAAACTATATACCCGGCTTCATAGCTATCGGCGAGTCCACTTTATCGCATCGGGCCTTATGTTTTAAATGATGAACTCTGCTGATTGTGATAAGAGATTGGGGAGGTGAACCTGAAATATATATGTGCCCCGTTTTATAATCCTTTCAGATCCGCCATATAAGACCTTCCTTTGAAAACATGGATTGGAACGCTTTATCGCAATACAAGGGAAAACACGAGAAAACCCACGGCCGACCATAAGGCCAGAATTGAAAAATTATGCGCCCAAATTCATAGTGATTAGTGGGTCTAGTATATCACATTGCGTTATATGTGCAAGCCTAGGGCTCCGCTGATATGCAATATGCGATTGGGTAAGCGGACCCGATAGCATATATATTTTACTTTATAGTCCTATCGGGTCCGCCATATCGCATCGGCCTTATGTATAGATTTCGACTTACGCCGATTGCGATATGCGAAGGGTTCTGGACTCAAAATATATTTATTCTGGTTAATAGAGTCGTTGGGTCTGGAAGACAGGTGCGCCTTATATTTATATAGCCTTGGAATCCCGCCAATTGTGATATGTGATGGGGCTCCGGACCCAAAATATATATAATGCAGTTAATAATGCTGTCGGGTCCGGTGGCATATGGTATGCGTTGAGTTGATTGCGATAGGTGGAAAAAGGGTGATTTACGCATGTTTGTGAAGCATTTCCATTGTAAAGAGTTATAATGGGAATAAGGAAGTGATGGAAGGTTTCATGGGTTGAATTCAAATACAACCATGGTAAAGAGTGGGGGTTGGTTATGTGCGTGGGCGTTGAGCACTATGAAGGTTTATGGGGATTGAAAAGTCCAAATGAAGGAAATGGATGAAGGGGTAGAGAGGGTTATGGTTGAATCATACGGCAGAGAGCTGAAATCCCTGGGATAAAATAGATCATTCGAAAAGGTGAAAGATCAACTTTTTTAGGAGACCCATTCAAAATTGCTATTAAGGCAGGTTTTAATTGGGTGGTGGTTGTGACCACAATAGGATCAAAGGGGGGAATGTTAGATGATCCAAAATACATAAACTTTGGTTTCCTTATTTAGAGTAATATTCAATTATCTAAATTATTTAATTAAATATTGGATAGAATACGTAGTTGTTATAAGAGATATGACATCTAGAAAGGTGTCGTTTCTTAGGAATTAATCTAGGAAAATAGTTAGGAGTGTTGTTAGAAGTGCATTAAATGTAAATGGACATTTTTGAATGAAATAAGTGATCCATAACAAAATTATTTTAGAACAAAATCTTATTTAAAACTTATTTCTCTCCACATGTAAGGGTGTTTAGTGATTGTGTGTATGCTCTTTCAGAATTTATGTAATTTTTCTTTTCCTTATTAATAAAATTTGTGTGTCTAAGGACACTTTTGTGATTAAAAATTGGGTGTAGGCCAATGAATGGGGGAATGTTGATCTCTAAAGCATTATCACCCACAACCTTGGTGATGGTGTAAGGCCCATATCGGAGTGGTTGAAGCTTCCATGGAATCTGGTAAGGTGTTTCTTCTGCAAATGAAACCAAACTTTGTCACCCACTTGAAATTTATGTGGCACCTGATGCTAATCATGACATTGTTTGTACTTGGCATTGGATTTATCTAGGATATCATGTACCTACTAGTGGCTGTGTTGTATGCATTCAATAAAATTGGTGGCTTTATCAACTTCGGATTGACCATGTGCAATTTTTTCTTATATAGTCACAAGAGGCATTGCAACATCAATGGGACACAATGGTTGAAATCTCATGCCCACTTAAAAGGGGCTATGACTAGTCAAGCTATGGAGAGCTCTACTATAACTATGTTGCACATAGGGAAGACTCTCGTCCCATGCTCATGGATGCTTGGAGTTGTACATGCGTAGTATGTGCATTATCATCTTGTTGCCAACCTCTATTTGTCCATTATTCTGAGGATGTAATGCAATCAAAATGGTCAGCTTAGTATCCAAAAATTACCAGAGGCTCAACCCAAATGTGCTGAGAAGCTTACTATTCAAATATCATATAATGGTATGTGGAATCCCAAAATGTACCCACACTTATTTGAAGAAGAGTTTGGCAGTGTCGTCTATTGTGATGCTCTTCTTGAAAGCCAACAATATAGTCATATTAAAAAAAATATCAATGACCATAAATACAAACACATTTCCATTCTTGTTAGAAGGAAGGCGAGAAAAATAGTACATGCATATGGATTCAAAAGCCTGGCTAGGAGTAGGTAGAGTGTACAGGCCTTACTTCTTAATGGTTGGATTGGCAATGGCATAGGAAGTGCAAGATATAATATATTTTTAATATGTTGTTGTAGTTTTGGCCAAGAAAAATACTTCTATAGTACTACCACAATTTTATCCAAATGAAAGTGTCCCGAGACCCTACTGTAATGCACCTCCAAAATAAAATTGGCATGCTCACTTGAAGGAACAAAAAGGTGCCCCAGGTAGCATAACAATGCATCATGGAGGTGGAATTATGGTACTTTCTTTCCATGCATCAACATCTAGTAGGTGGTGGAAAATTCTGGATCATTTCTACATAGCTACGACCATCTAGAAGTATCATAGCCATAAGAGTTGAGAATAGTGGCCAGTGCCACAAACGAGGGCTGATTGAAGAATTCTGCACCTTTATGAGTCGTTCCCTTCTTATATTTAATGTTTATATGAAATTGTTGTAGGCATGTGGACCATTTCTGATGATGATCATTCTGCAACTTCCCATGTGTCTGTATAAATTGAAGAGGTCATTAATCTTTGTGGATGATAGTGTCCTTCCCCAAAATGTAATGTTTCCACTTTGGAAAGTCTACACAATGGAGTACATATCCTTATCATAGGTTGGGTATTTTTGAATAGTATCAAAGAGTGTCTCACAATGATAGGTCACCAGATGCCCTTGCTGGGTGAGGACTGTACCAATAGCATAGTTGGAGGCATATGTCTCAATTTCAAATGGTTGTTGCAGGTTTGGCAATGTGAGTACTGATGCAAAGAAAAAAAGATGTTTTAACTCAAAAAATGCCTTATGTTGTGCCTTGGACAAAAATACATTTTCTTTTGCTCCACCCTTGGTAATTTGACTCAAAGATCAAGTGATATGAGAGAATCCTAACACGAACCTTCGACAAAAAATTGCAAGTCCTAAAAAGATGCGAAGCGCTATGAGATTTGTTGGGGCTATCCAATCCCAAATGAGTTGGATCCTAGTTGGATCCACATGCACGCCTTACTCATCAATTATGTAGCCCATATATTGGACTTAGTTTATGACAAAGGAGAATTTTTCTAAATTGGCACATGGTTTGTGTTGCCTTAGGGTTTGAAGGACCAATAGAATATGTTGCAAGTGTTCTGCCCAACTCTTGCTGAAGATGATGATGTTGTCTAGATATACAACCATGAATGATTTGGTGAAAGGCCACAAGATTTCATCCATCATCCTCATAAAAGTTGCAGGGGAATTTTTCAACTCAAAGGGAATGACCAACCACTGAATGAGGCTCTCCTTTGATTTGAAGGTGGTCTTCGATAAATCTATGGGTTCTATAGGAAATTGGTGATAGTCAAAATTCAGATCAATCTTGTTGAAGTAATTCGCCCCCTTGAGTTATTCTATAAGGTCATCAAACCATGAGATCGGGTATTTGTTCCTCACAATGATATTATTCAGTGCTCGATAATCAATGTAGGGTCTCCAGGTCCCATCCTTCTTCTGTATGAGTACAATTGGGCTCCCACAAGGTGAGGAACATCTTTGCATGTGCCCTTTTTGTTGCAACTCTTGGAACTTATGATTTATTTCATTGTTTTCCAAAAGGGAGTGATGGTATATTGGCCCATTGGGTTGAGGTGCATTCACTAGGAGTCATATTGATTGAATTATTGACCTGACAATGCAAGGGTACCACTGTGGATGAGAAGAAGATGTCCCTGTACTCCTCCACAACCTTGTCAACTTGCTCCTGTTGTGTGGAGTAGCCATTTTTGGGGGCCATGGATGTGGCCATGATTTTCCCCTTCCTGTGAGAGTGAATAAAAATGAGAAGAAAATTTCCATTATGGGAGATGATCTTATTTCATTACTTAGTAAAGATCAAAGAAATGGCGGTAGCCGCGGCTACGTCTGGTATTCTATATAGTTTTTTGTCCAAAGTAATAATAATAATGCAAGGTATAAACAAATACACAACATGTGGCTTCCAAAAGTATGGCTGGCCTAATAAAGCATCACAAACTTCAAGAGGAGCAAAATCACACAATACCTTGTCCTTGAAGGACTTGATGCTATAGGGAAGGTGACACTTCTCGCTAACACAAAGATCTTGTCCTTGGTGAAGCCACTCGATAGGGTATGGCTCTAGGTGTGGTATGGTTAGAAGGCCCAATTGCTTAATGACCTCTACAAAGATGAGGTTATTTTGGCTCCTAATGTCGATAATGAAATGTAGTAGAGAACTCTTCACCCAAATCTATGAGTGGAAGAGATGCTCCCCCTCCTTTGAATCTTTGGCCTCAATCTTTTGGATCTGGGTGGTGGAGATCATGGCATTAGGTTCTGAATCAATAATATTCTTCCCCTTTTTGTTCCCCTTGTCAGATTTTGGATCAAAGTCGAAACATGTGTCTGACTCTAAAGCTTTTAGCTCGGTCACTAGTGACTGCTTAGTGCAACACTCATTTTTGTTGTGGGTGGGGCTCTTGTCAAACTCACACCACTTTCTAGTATCCTTCTTTGTCTTCGTGGTGCTATTCTTTGCTTGCACCTTCGATGGATTGTCCTAGGTCACTCCATCTTGGCTCTCTCCTTTGTTCAGCAGTTTGGAGGTGCCTTTTCCCTGCTTCATATTCATAGATCCAAAGTATTTCTTATTCAATTTAAGGTTTTACTTGATCCTCACAACATATTGGTACAATTTTCCAAGCAAGGAGATGTACATGAACTCCATTTCTTCCTAGATGTGTTTGTGCAAACAACCACGATACTTGAGTATCATATTTTTCTTAGAATCCTTGATACCCAACTTCGTGCGTAGGGTATGGAAAATGTTTGTGAACTCTGAAACATCTTGGTCCCTTCCTTATCATAGTGTGGTACAATTTATGTACTTATCTTCATAGCTTTTGACAGGGTAATATTGTTCCTTGATTAAATCTCAGAAAGAATTCCAATATGGTTTAGATGAAAATAGTCAGAGTTCCTCATCATCTTTTTGCTCACAGTTAGTTTCCAACTAGTCCTTGGCATGGGGGGGAACTTTTAGGAGTGAAAAATTAATACTTTCCCTATCGAAAAAATTATGGATCAAAAAATATCCTTCCAACAGATTTAACCATCTATTCAAGGCATATATATCTATTTGACCTTCAAATACAGGAATGTCAAAGTTAAATTGTACCTTAAAGCGGGCAACACCTCTGAAGTGACTGTTGGATGAAGATGCTTCACCTGCTGATACCCACTGAAGGATCTAGGAAAAAATGTCCATCATCTCGTTCCTTTGTCTCTTGAGGGATTCTTTGAGCAACATGTTGAAAGGATCTACCACTCCCTTGTCTTTCTTTTCTTCCGCCATGGGAGGTCGTTGGGGTTGGTGAGGCCAATCTTGCAAGGGTTCGATTATTTTAAGTCCCAACTTGTTATACCTCGACCTTGTGGGGGACATGCACTTACAAATAGAGAAAGAGAAGACCACTATGATACCACTGATTAGAATTTATGAAGGAAAATAAACAAATACTCATTCAAACCAAAGCACATAGTTATAATGAAACATAACTTCAATTAATAAATAAAAACTGCTAAAACTTGTTTACATGCATAAGAGAAACAAACTAGCTTGGGAAATGGTCTCTTATCTATGAGAAGACATGTGACGGCTACATGCCTTCTAAAATGTGTTACAATGATTCTCATAAGCCTTTTTATCATCAAGAAATAATGAAAAACCTTAATCATCCAAAAGCATAACTCTATGAGACAAAGCGCCAAACGTTTGTGGGCCCTGTTGGGGTAGTTGGTACACTAACTTCCTAGGGTTGTAACTTTGGCATAAGATATATTTTTTGTGCATATGATACCTCATTAGAAATATCTATCCGGGGACAACAACTTTTGAATAAAAAACCTTGCCACATGTTATAGGTCTACTCGTTTTCCAAAATAATGTTATTTAGGGCCTCAAAATGGCTCTGAAAGTCTAGGGCTTGTAAAACTGCCAAAAATAGTAAACTATGCTATAAATTAGGAAAATTAAAGGAAATAGTGTTGTGTTTCAAGTGGAATAGTCGAGTGGGCACCAATATCCACTTGGGTCAAGAAACACCCCAAGGATTGGGCTGCTAGACTTCTAGAGGCCATTTGGACCTACATAACTACCTAGATAAATATCACATGATTCACTCCTAAACTTGTATATGAATATCATGTAGTCCTCTCGATAGAATTCAAAATCAAGACATTGAGGACACATTACAAGAAGTCCTAGACCTCTTAGAATCTCTACAAAAAAATTGAATTAGGTCAACAAACATGATGGTATATCCATCAAAATACCTTAGAACAAATTGTCCTTATTCGAAAACAAACAACTAAGTGGCATTATTGGTTCATTAAAATGAAGAAGTTTAGGGAGGGGGATTGGTCTCTCTTTTTCTACTCAAGATATAAGGACTTTAAAGGAAATGTTTACACTAGGTGGTTGGGACCATATGAGGTTGATACAAGGTATGACAATGGGTTTGCCAAGCTTTGCACCATTGATGAGGATATAAATTCATTGATGGTTGATATCCACCAATTGAGGCGATACCAGAAGCCCATGTCAAAAGAGGATTTTATCCAAGATTTAGTCATACAAGTAGATATGGAAGTTTTAAGTAAGGTATCTTTTCCACCAAACCCCTAACTCCATGATATTTTCTAGTTAAAAAAGGAAAAAAAATAGGATATATATATATATATATATATAATAAAAAAATATATGGTAGAGAAAAACTAACCTTAGGTGCTACCAACCTTGGTGGTTTTATAATACTATCTATTTCTAGTACCACCAAGCAAAGAAAATTCTAGTTGTGAAAAGCCTTCTGGGGGTGAAATTGGGGAAACTTCCATTTCGAAACTAGGTATATGGAACACAAAGTTTGAGGGGGGAAAAGCAAAAAAGAAGAAGAAGAAAAAATATAATAATATCCAAGGATTGACTCAAGCAAGATTGTCCCAAAGAAACTTCATTTTGTGGGTACTTTCTGTTTTTTGCAACACCTAACAGATTGCATAAAGCATACATTTTTGCCTTAAATACCTCTTTTGCAATAGATTTATTATTTGTGACTTTATAGGATCAGGATGGGAATCATGTTTATATAAGTATTCCAAGGTAATCTATAAGAGAGTTCAAAACTAGTTATCCAAGATTCGAACAATTGAAATTATTAAAAGAAGATCAACAAGACAATAGGGCACCTGTATTACATATCTATTTGCAACAATCCAAGTTCTCATTAATGCAACCTCAATTTATTTCCATAAATAGACCTTAGGAGATTAATTGGTGATTTTTTAAACCATGAGCTATCCATTCCCTTCTTTCCAAAAGTTCTAAAAGGCTTCATAACCTACTAAATTAAAGGCTTGTTTTTATTTTAAAATTTAATAAAAGATACCCTACATTATAATATCCTTATTACTAAATTTTTAAAGTGACATATCATTCTATAGCGTTTTAACAGACCTTTTGCTAACCAAATTTTTTTTGTAGCATAACAATCATAGCCAAAGTGAACCTTATATATGTCATAATACTAATTCATTATTCAAGGCATATCTTAAAAAAGACTATTTCGTAGCACAACTTATTTCATAAACATGTCCAATTTCTAACTCACCTTATTATGTAATTATCATCCACTTCATAACCAAAACCCATTCTATAGCATGATAAACCATAAATCGATATGAATTCTCCTTTGATAAGAAACAAGGGTGACTGGACAAACAAAACCCATGAGGCTCATACAAGGAACCTAAGCTATCCTCCAAGAAAATAGAAGAGAAATTTGAGGGAGGATTTGAAGAAACCATCTATGATAGGTTTTTTGGGGCACTTCAATCACCAAAAACTATGTCCTCGTCACCACAAGAGAAGCTCAATGATCTCATGGTTGAAGATCCCTAACACACAAGCTTTGTCATAGGATTTGAGGAAGCAGGACTAAGTGGAATCAATAAGACTAAAGGAAAAGGAGGTAAGACACTTGGCTTGATTTATTTTTTAAATAGAGGAGGAATGACCTGTTATAGAGTTTTATGAACCCAACGTTTCAGACTACCAAGTGAGTCCATCATCAGGGGATGCGGCAATAGATATTCTAGAGATATTCATGATGTATCAAAATATCTCTAGAATATCTATTGTCGCATCCCTTGATGATGTACTCACTTGGTAGTTCGAAACATTGGGTTCATACAACTCTATAACAAGTCATTCCTCCTCTATTTAAAACTATCCTCACCTGTATGGATTCATTATTTGATTTTTATTTTTTATTTTTTTTAGTGCTTGATACAAATCCTTGCACCCAAAAAAAAATATTGTTAATTGTTGCTACAAAATCAATGGCTTAGATCCAAGATTCAACATAACAAACCAAAAATTAGTATTTTGGACACATTACTAGAAGCCATTGAGAAGGTAGAATTCCTAGAAATTATGGAATACAATTACTCAAAGGAATGTGTAAAAGAGGTCCAAAAATCCATTAACATCATTCTTTATGATACACTCATAAATAACTGTCTTAACCAACTAAAATCAGATTTTCCACAATGGAGAATAAAATATGAACTCTTTGATCTAGGAATTATCAAAAATAAATCCAGCTTAAATTTATTGGGAATATAAGACAAATGTGATTCTCCATGTACCTTATCCATGTAAAAAGTGGGAGGGAAAAAATCAAATAGCATAAAAACCAACTGGCATAGGCCCAAACCTTGAAATATACTTCATGTGAATTATCTCTTGAATCAATATATTGTAGAACACCCTCTAGGGTATATTCCATATTTTTTCATAGTAGATGGATTTATTATATATTGATATAGCTAGAAGCAGGACAAACTTATGAGATAAAGTAGCCACAATATTTTATGGACATACTTTTCTTAGTTGATTCAAAATATTAGAATATATTATGTGAATTATATCATTTTAATTTTTACTTTAGTACAACATTCGAACTCCACCACTTATTTTGGGGCTGTACAACTAAGATATTTCACATCCCACACTATCCACATAGTTTAATGGAAGAAAGCCACAAATTCTTATTACTTAACAAAATCATAATCTAGGTTAATGATCCTGGATGAATACCCATTTCCAGGAGCAACTATGGATGGCTATCAGAGACCGAGACAAGATGTAAGTGATTCTATGAGAATTAGGCACCACTAAAGATATATTGTGATATAATACCAAGAGATGTTGAGAGCTCACTCTCTAGAAGATCTACCGATCTCTCATGATATTTGGGAGAAATTACCAAATTATTTAAAGAGTAAATATCCAATGGGCTATCCTTTTCTTAGTTTATTCCTCAATAGGGCCACTTTCTACACAAAATATTTGATGTGGTATGGGCTTAAATGGATAGGACTATGGTTTCACTATCCTATCATTTGGTGCTCCACTCAGTTTTAGAAGGAACCTACATAGTGGGATGAACAAGATGAAATGAATCAATGGATACAATTCAATATAAATTTGGGCTAGTATTCACGAGGGATATTTGGACACCTAATCTTTGATTGGAGATAGCTACATGTAGGGACCCCATAATTGGAGTATCTAGAGTTGCATAGGGACAAGAAACTAGACCCGTCAGGGAGAGATGATGGGATACCAATGGTTCATCCTTTTGCTACCAAAAAATTATATTTTTTCCTCCAATATATATTCATTTTTCCTCCTTCCATTGTGCATAAGATTCGCTTCTTTACCCTTATTATGATTATGCTCAAAGGTACATATTTTTTCCATTTGTTTTATTATTTTATTTGGTGGTTAGAATTAAGATTTATTTGAGGTTATTTGTATTGTTTCATATGATATGTTATGATTACACATAATCTTTTCTAACTTAAATATTATAAGAATGATCATCTATAAGTGTATCTCCAAATAACACATAGGCTCAATTATTATGATTATGATTAAATCCTACAGCTGCATCTCCAAGTCGACACATAGTTTTAGTTAGGTCGGCATACAATCCTAGACATCAGTCATACCTTCACAAGGAATTAACCCTCGAACTATACCAACACATAACCACAAAGGTTTTAACATTAATATTATCTCTAGATACCCTAGTAGGGGTTTTGATCATGAGAAATATGCTTAGACATAGCTACAAATATCCCACCTGATGATTGTGCATCAATGCAATTGCATATTTAATTCCATACAAAAGAGTTGTCGGTTGAACCTAGTATCAATTTTAACCATATCATCGTTACATAAACATGTGATGTTTTTAAAGTCATTAGAAGCTAAAAAGGCTTATGCCTTACAAGTTGTATTTAAATCTACCAATTGGGTTAGAAGGATTTTAGTGACCTGGTCAACTGAGGAATAAATCAATAGTTGGCTATTATAACCAATCAAGTTACAAATCCAATTAGAAGTTGTAATCATTTTTAGTCTATTTGTTTGTTTCAAAACTATAATCAAGTATTGGGGGGCCTATCACTCCATTTATGGATTAGAAAACATCCCTACTCTTGCGCGCATGCATATGTGTGTGTGTGTGTGTGTGTGTGTGTTTTATAATTCCCTTAGACTTAATACCGGGTAATGTTAGTATTATGTGAAGATTCTTATTTTGTAGCACTGATATAACAATTAATATATATACCTCTTAGAGCTTAAAGTTTATGTGTGGATCACAATATATCATTATTTTTGTTATTTTGTAAGAGCTTGCATATGCCAAACCTTGAGGGGGGCCACTCAAGGTAAAGCATCATGTTGTTTGTATCTATACATATTTAGGTATGATTTCAATTCTAATGTTAATTATTTTTCTTGTTATCGCTTGCTTTTGGTTTTGTATGCTCTATTTTATCTTTTAAACTTCCCATAGGTTATGCTACATGATCACCCTATTCTTGGTATTTCTTGGTAAATAGAGATGAATGATGAAAGTCACGAGTCTAGCTCCCAAGGGGTTTACTTATGTGAGGTGCCACCGACCAAGCTGAAGATTAAGAATATTGTCGATTCCCCTTCATTATGTTTTAATTTAGATGCTTGATTGAAATTGTTTTCATTTACTTTATATTCGCAATAGTTTATATTGTATAGTAATTGGTTTGATTAACGTGAATTCCTCCTTTTATCTATACTACACCAAGTGTCTCAAAGGATGATTTATGACTCTAGTTTGATAGAGTGAATGATTATGTAATATAAATGTGGCCAAACATTAGGAAGACACATACTCAATATCATATTGGGTTAGTTTCAATTATGTAAAATATAATAAGATTTGTTATATATTTTTTGGTTTGTTAGGTAATTTGACTAGCATACCTAACATGTAGCTTGAGTAACCATGACCTAGGGACATCTAAGCCATCAAAATTACCTAGGGATCGTACCCGATTAGGGCTACCAACCCTTAACATGAATGGGTTTTTTCCACAACGTTTCGAACTATTGACCTTAACACCGTAGAGTTCCTTAACAAAATTCCCTCTCAACATCTACTCTACACCTTGTGAGTGATGCAAATTGTTATATTAATAAACATGATATAATTTTCCCACTTAGAAAATTCTGCTAAGTAAATACATTTTTGCACAATTTTGGCATTTTGGTATTCTTGACTTAGAAAAAGTGGGTTAGGAGGGCCCCGCTTGAATTTTTGAAGGAAAAGGCTCCCCAAACATTAGAAGAAAAGATAAATTAAGAATGAAGTAGGATGTGGGGGCCACTCCAAAAGGGAATTCACATCTCTTACGAGAAATTTAACTTGGGGAAGAGAGAGAGGAGGGAAATCAACTTGGGGAACCCACATGGAGGAGAAAGGAGGTAGAAAAGTTAAATAGAGGGGAAGAGCTTCATTACCCCTTGTATGATTGAGCTATTGAGGCAAGTATACACAACGATGATCAACACAAGAGGTTTCCAAGTGGAAATCTCAACTCCATCTTCAGTGGACTTCGAGTGCCACTCTAGGGGAGATTATTGTCACATTCCAGAGTTTTTCCGAGAGGATTCATAGGTACACTCAACCATTCTTTGAAGCAAACCAGTTGCAGAAGAGGAACACTCATTCCTTAGGAGACTCAACTTTAGAGAAGATCCAATTTCGGTGTTTTGTGGACAAATTTCCTCGTGGTTTTGCTGAAAATTTAAGGTGCTTTTTAGGCATCGTTTTGAGGCTATTCTCGAGGCCAATTTTTTCATTTCTGGGCATGCGTAGAGGTAGAATGGCAAGGCCTGCGCAGTCATTGAGGAGTTGCGTTTGTATGGGAGAAAAGACCACGAGGTTGGAGCTAGAATTTGCGAGGAGTCATAAGGTGAATTTGTGGGAGGATTTCTCAGTATTTTGGGCATCTTTTGCAATTGGATTCCTGGAGGTGTGAATAGCCAAAGAGGGGAGAAACTCACACTAATTGGAGGTGTTTCAGGGTGGTTGAAAGGAGGCCAAACCCTTTCTTGGTCTTTGTGGGTTTGTTATGAGGAGGTCTTGGCTTAATTTACATAATTTTCTGAGCATTTTTGGAGCCCCAAACACCTATCCTACTTCACTCAGAGTAACGAAATTCACTGGGCCTATGAAGAGCTTAGAGGGAGCAACATTCTGACACTTGACCAACCATTTTTCACACTTGGTTTTGGCATGCTTGCTGTAGCAAGCCTAGGTGAACTTGTTTTTATCACATTTGTATTTCAATGATCAAATTAGCAAAATAGATGAGTTCCTTGGGAAATATCATCTGGTGTAACTAATGCATTTTGTGTATTTGGTTCGGTTTTCTTGCATGCATGTGTTTCTATAATTTAACCACTTAATATTCTCACTGGGAGTATTACACATAAACATGATTAAGATATTTCAATTTTTTTATATACTTTAAATATAAATAAAAACCATCACTAAAATAATAGATATGTTAAAAAATTTCTATCAAAATTGAATGTAACATCTTTTCACATTTATTTTAATTGTAACTCATATTATATTAATATAATTTAAAATGGTTTCAAAATGCTCTCTCAACACTCTTGAATTGTAATTATTAACTTTGCAAAATCTTCAATTTCTGCAATAATATTATCTTTTTATGTACCCATAATAATAATATTTATCTTTCTACATACCAATAATAACAGTGCAAGAAGCTATTTTCTAAAGTAAATTTCCATTGGGATGAATTTGAATTTAGAATGTACTTCTTAAATCTAAGAGATCCCGAGTTGAAATTCAATATCACAAACTACTATAAATACTTTATATTCTATTGTGTGACAAACAATATATTATAAATGATTTATGTTCTATGGTGTGTAACAAACAATATATTATAAATGACTGATGTTGTATAATCTTCGTTCTTAGATAAAATGGACGTAATCTATATAAAGTTGAGATTTTATAATGAAATGTTTTTCAAATTTTGTATGGAAAATACATTTATCTTTGTAATATCCTAATTATTAATTTTAATATTTTTTTGGGATTTTGCTTAAGAGAGTATTGTTAGAAATTTGATAAATAAATTTTGCAAATTGAATCATAAAATTAATGTTAGATAAGGAAATATAAAATGTATCTGAAAAATAAACCATCAACGTATGTGAGAAATCTCAATTTTATTTATATTAATATGGAAATTGGTTTTACAAATTACTAGAGGATATCTAAGATGGGATCCTCCAAACTGAATTTAGCCTAAAATGGGATTCTCAAAACCGAAATCGAACTGCAACCAATAAGTGCTCCTGTGAATTCTGAATGGATTCACCAAGGAATGAGAGGATTTTTCATTCATCCTCACCGAATCACCCAAGGGTTTTCATCCTGGGGCTACCTCAATCTTGAGAACTGAGTTCTCAAAACTTCTCACAAAGACAATGCACAAATCCAAGATGTCCCAAATGGTCTCATCCTCTTATTTTTAAAGACTTGATAGATAGATATCTGATCTTCTAAAAGTATTTTATTTTATTATTTTAATATTACTCCAGAAGCTCCCCTTTGACTTCATCTAAGTGACTTTTAATTTAATACTATTTTTCTTAAGTTAGTTTTGGCCTTTTCCCTTTAATTAATAATTTTTTCATTCTTTTAATTAATTAAGTGACTAACGAAAGTCACTTTTTAATTTGGGAAAATGATAAATCAACCACCATACTTTTTCTAGCTACTAGAAGTCATGTCTTATCATTCCATGTTGTATATCTTCTCGCTCTGTTTCCAACGAGCCATTACTCTAAGGTGTTCTATCAAATATTCCTCTCGAAATGCCACCTCAAGAATAATTAATTAAGTTATGCTAATAATAACTTTGTTTTATGGGAATTATCAAAATGCAATGTAACCAAAAGAAAGTTGTGAAAAACTAACCCTAATGATGGAATGTGTCAAGCAAACATCATCAAACCCCATAAAATGCCTCAAAACCCCTCTAGGACCTCTGACGACTTAATCCTACTCCTGTGACCTGGTCATCATGTACACTGGAAATCCATCCTCACAGTACTATAGAGGAAATTGAAAATGAGGAAATTACAAGTCCTCCTGCCCCAAGATTACTTTCTCTTAAGCAAATTTTATCTATCCACTGTAGAGGAATCTATACATTGATACTAGGATGTCATACAAACCATTGTGCTACACCATGCATCTGTGCCACCAAAATATAAATAGATCCCTCAATACTTAGAACACGAACAAACCTCTGACCAATCTTTCCATCAATAGATCCACTTGGATCCCAATAACAATTAGGCCCTAGGACCAATGGCTTATGATACCACCTTTGCTCTCCATTATTGTCCATGCCTAAGGGCTCATCACAGGTAGGGAGGTATCACAGTTGTTCTGCACATTATTTTCCAAAACTGATCAAACGAAGACTAGGAAAACCAAAGATCTAGCTATTTTGACCTAATTTGACCTAAATACTAGAAATTATGATGGACAGAAGTTTATTGGCAGAAAATCATGTAAGACAACTATGAAAACCAAGAAAGAACAGATCTAAGCATGTAATCACAATTGGTATCAACTTTCGTAACTAAAAATCTAACACTAGCAATTGCATGAAAAGGCAAAAACAGTGTTTTTGTGGCAACAAGTATGCCTTGGTCTCAACTCATGGTCCCAAGGAGGGGGAGATGAGATCAAGGATTGCTTGATGGCCTTTTTTCAGGTATTTTCTTTTACCAAACTATCAAATCAACCTGAAGCATGAAAAACTATCTCAATCATCACAAATGACCTAAGTAATCAAGAAAGATTTTAATCAAAGTAGTAGAAATTATTCTAGGAATGCAGCAAAAACATATAAAGTACACAAAAAGAGGTAATGGCACTTGGGTTGGGCCCAACCCCAAGAGCTACAGCCTCCTAAAAGAAGCTCAGAGCTGATGCAAAGTGAAACTGATCTCCATTACTCAAAAAATAACCATGTCACAAAAATGTTTACAGCAAAAGCTCAAAAATGAGCTGAAAAGCAGAGCAGCACTAAAGTGCGAAAATACAACTGTTCAAGAGCTAAAATACCAAGGCTAGAAGCCTTCCTACTTATGCACCACGAGTACCTCCAACAACCCTCCTTAACTCAAGGGGCTTGGCTACTCAAAACTGCAAGTAATCAGCCACTTCCCAAAAGCTGCTCGGCTACCCTTGGAAATCATCTTTGGTGGGCTACTGAACTCCGAGATGATGGTGGAGAACTCGAGGAAGGGGCCATTTAGTATAGGAGACACCCTTACTACTAATCCTCATCCTTGTTCCCTCGTATTTGGTTGTCAACTAGCTCATAAATGCTTGACCTTGGTCCAAAAGATGTCCAAAACTCTGCAATAAGCACGTATTAGACTTCATGGTCAAGTGACTATTTTCATTCATTCAATTAACATAAATATACTCAAAAGAATGCATAAACTATGAAGAATGGTGGATTAATCAAGAATAATAGGCAAAATGAGCCCAATAAGTTACCCATTTTTTGGGCTCATCAACAGGTTCTCGAAGATGGCCATTATGATAGCCTGCAAGAAGAATATCACAGCAGAAGCCACTGCTAAACTCTTCTTTGAATGAGTGTAGGTACACTTTGGGATCCCACAATCTATCATCTCAGATTGGGACAGCAGGTTCCTCAATACATTTTGGTCCAGTCTCTGGTTGATGCTGGACACCAAACTCACTAAGTCCATAACCTTCCATCCTCAAACTGTTGGCCAGACAAAGGTTATCAATAGGATGATCGTACACATTCTGCGCATGTACAACTCAAAGCATCCACACACATGGGACAAGAGCCTCCCCTATGTTCAACACAGCTACAACCGGGCTCTCCATAGCTCGATTGGCCACAGCCCTTTTCAGGTGGGCTTGGGATTCCAACCACTATGTCCCATTGATGTGGCCATGCCATTGCAGCTACTCACGCAGATTTGGCTCATGTCCAGTCCAAAACAGATAAGGCAAACAACTTCATTGAGCACATCCAACATATTCGCCAGCAGGTCCATGACATTATGGAGAAATCAAATGCCAAGTATAAGCAGCGACATGATCAACATCGGGTACCACACAAGTTTCAGGTGGGCGACAAAGTCTGGTTGCATTTGCGAAAGGAACACCTTACTCGAGCCTATCGGAAACTCTGACCACTCTGATATGGTCCTTACACCATTACCAAGGCTGTGGGAGACAATGCATTTGAGCTCAGCATTCCCCCATTCCTTGGCCTGCACCCAGTGTTCAATGTGGACCGCCTTCAGCCATACTTTCCACCATTACTAGACACATCTGACATTGCAGAACAACTCACATCCACAGAGTTAAATCCATATTGCATGGAACAAGCTGCAACTGGTCAGATCATGGACACACAGATCAAGCACACTCACCAGCAAAATATCCAACTGTATCGAGTTGTTAAAGTAGGCCAACTCGTTCACGAGGGCAAGTGGCTCACCAGGGACCAAGTTCAGTAGAAGTTCCCTAATCTCATGGAGGAACTCAACGCAATGGGGACCATTGCGTCCTAAGGGGTGAGGAATGATCCAGGTGGATATTGGTGGCAACCCGCCAATTCCACTTGGACCCCCACCATTGCTTCTTTCGGTTTTTCAGTTTCCTTAATTGTAGCACAGTTTACTATTTTTAGTAGTTTTTCGGGTCCTAAACTTCCGGAGCCATTTTGAGGCCCTAAACAACGTTTTTTTGGAAATCTACTACCATCAATTTTTTGTCTAAAATCATCTCTTTTGTCATAGTCCTCGGAGAGATCTTTCCAACGGGCTATCATGCGCGTCAAACAGAGATAATATGACCGAGTCGCGACCCTGGGAAGTTGGTTGTCCAACTCACCCCAACGAGGCCCATAAACTCTTGGTGTTACATCTCCTCGGGTTAGGGTTTTGGTTGTTTAGGGTTTTCTCTTATTTTTCAATAATAAAAAGGCCCTTAAGCCTAATTGTAAGGCAGTTCAGAGGCATGTATCCCCCACATCTCTTCTCAAAGATAAGCTACCATCGCCCTAGTTGGTTTATTTCCATTCCTGTTTGTAAGCATATTTCAGTATTTTACATTAATGAAATGAAGTATTATTTCCACTGCATCTCTGTGTTTATGGTTATCTCTGTAATTTGTTGCGTTCCTGTTTAAATCTGGATCAGAACTTGAACTTAGAGTTGGATCATGTAATATTTTAGTTAAGGTAGCCAATACTAAGGCAAAATAAATAACTAGTGTTGCATCCATAGTTCATGTACAATTAGACTAGTGGAAGGGCCTTGTAGACTTTAACATATTGTAGATGGATGACTTTAAAGTTATTCTTGTGTAGGAATTTCTAGGGAGAATGTAGTTAGTTATCATGTCATTAATAAGTTGGTGATACTTGATGGACAAAAGAATTGAGTTGTTCATGAGGTAAAAAAAATCTTGGTTTGGGTAACTACTACCACACATTTGTTGAAGTTTATTCTAATATTTTGATATGACTTAGTGATTTTTTGAAGAGGAATAGATCATGGGACTCGATGGGGAGTGCAAGGAAAGAATCGACCAATAGAAGTGCAAACTTGGGTTGACAATTATGTTGAAAATACCAGACTTTGAGTAGTCATTTGAAGTGCATACATATGCTTTAAAATTTCCATTATAGGATTTTTGTCATATGAAGGTCATCTAGTGTCCTATGAGAGTAGAAAGCTACAAGATCATGAAAGGAGGCACCCTATCCATGAGAAATAGATGGTTGCAATTGTATATTGTCTAGAAGCATGGAGGCACTACTTGTTAGGAAATTCATCCATTATAAATATGGATAATGTGGAAAATATTTGCTTTGCCACTAAACTAAAATTATCACCTAAGTATGAATGGTGGAAATACTTCTTAGAAATTTTCAGCATCACCATTGACTATCAACTAGGCATGTTAATTGCTATATTAGATGGCTTAAGTAGGAAGGCATGAATTGCAACCTTAGAGGAGGATTATTTGTCAATTCATATGGGAAATAAAATGTAATATTTCATAGAATTTAAAGAGAATATTAAAGAGGGAGTGCACATGGATCCCATAGCCTTTAACACAATGAAGAAAAATAGATAGTGCACATGGATCCCATAGCATTTAACACCTTTGGATGGATAGTGGATTTCTATACTTTGGTGGTTGCATATATGTGTTTAAGTTATCTAACCTTCAAAGGGAAATCTTGCAAGTGCAATGGTTTTCTTTGGAAAATCCACCAAGGATAAGGAAGAGAAATACCATTGTTGGAATGAGGTTATTGTTGGGAATGTATGAGTCAAGATATGGAAGAATATTTCCAAACTTATCTTATTTTCTAATAAGACAAGGAGGATACAAAAATGAAGGTTGGTACACTCCAACTTTATAGTGCTAGAAATACCTTGGGAAAGTGTCATTATGGACTTGATCACTTGGCATTTAGTTTCACAAGTATATACTGGGATTTTCATTCTAGTTGACCTTTTTTCCAAGTATGTAATATTCATTCCAACAAGGGTGTCTTACATTATGGAATAGGTTGAAAGGTTGTTCTTTAATAATATTGTGAAGTATTTGGGTCCCCCATTCAACATTATGTAGAGATGCAAGGTTCGTGAGATGATTTTGGACATAATTATTCAAGCTTGTTGGAACCAAGTTATTAATTAATTCAAGTTATCATCTATAAATCAGTGAGTAGATAGAACATATCAATGAATTTTTAGAGGATTACCTAAGGTGTTTTGTTCATGTAAATCAATTGAACTTGCTAGAGTTGTTGGAAGCAATCTAGTTTAGCTATAACACGTTGAAGAGTTCTGCAGTACGTTTTAGTTCATTTGTGTTGGAAAATGGATAGTAATTGTTGTAACCCCACATAGATTTGCAAGGATACTATGACATCAAACCATCAACCTTAAGGTTCATGGAGGGATGGAAGACAAATTGGAGATGACTCACTTTTAGTTGAAAAATGTAGTATAAAGGATGAAATATTGGGTAGATCATGATAAAATGGAGGTATACCTTTTAGTTGGGGAGTTGGTCTTCTTTAAGTTGGGTAGTGAGCACTTGAAGTACTTTGCTAGAAAACTTTGAAGGCCCTAGTGATGGGACCTTGGATATTTGTACATCTAAATGCCCATCCATAACCTTTGTCACCTAGGAATGCATGTACTTTTGTCCTTGAGTATTGTGAATTTTGTAAATTTACAAGTCATTCCTTACGTTTAAGTGTATTCCTAAAGGATTTTGTCAGATTGATGATTTTTGTGACCTTTGGCAGTCTTACCATCCTAATTTGGACACATTATTCAAGATCAACTAGTTTCTATGGAAACCCTCCAATATTACCATGAATATAGGGGCCCTATAACCTAGATTGTCAATATCTACCTAAATTATCACTAGAAAATTGGGGATATTGTTTTAGCCCTTTTTCCCATCTTATGTCAAGTATAGGAACCCTATCTCAACCTCCCAAAATCGTTGGTTTAAGTGCATATGTCTTCCTCCTTGATCATGCTCATTTACCAAGCCTATCACCCCCACAAGCTTGTCACCCTGTAAACAATCACTCCCTTGCAATGGAATGGCTTGGCACTTGAGTATGCAATATGTGTTTGGCATGGGTGCAATGGAGGTCAACTCTCTAGATTAGGTAGAAATTTCTCGAGGAGAGTAGCTTGAACCACTTTTTCATGAGTTGGATAGGGGTAAATTATTAGAGAAGTTTCCTAATTTCTCATGGCGTTAGGTGTCTAGATAGGGGACATATTGCATGTGCATGATAATGTAAAACTCTGAGGAGGATTCCTGGTTGGAGAATATCACATTTTCGATATATACATTTGCACTTAATAAAGGATATATATGGAATGTGGCAGAGAGCAGATAGAAGAAAGCATTTGTTGCGGTTACATGATGGTAGGTGTGAAGGGGCATCCATATCTTCATAATTAACCTAGTTAATAGGAATGCATGCAGTATGTTTTGAGAAAAAGGTTTAATTTTGCAAATCTCAAGTTTCCATCTCATCAACAAATGCACATAGCTAATTTTCCAACTCAACATTTTTTGTCTTTTGACTAAATTAACCAGTGTCACCAAAATGTACACACTTCCTTACTGTAAAGTCCAAATTGAATGCTTTAAATTTCTTATTATTCTTCTTATGCCTTTCAAACTGCTTTTTTTTTAATGAAAAAAGAAGACATATCTTACAAAATGCACACTATCAAACCAGCGTTCAGTGCCTTACCGAAATGCATGCAAGCCCTATCAAATTGCTTGCTCAAGAAAAAATAAATATACAATCCTCTAGTTCTTCAAGTTATGCACAAAACTTAGAGGTTAGTTTCCTCAAACTATCATCGTTTCTAAGATCCATGGTTTCCAAAATAAGTTGAGCAGTAATTCTACACTTTCTATGACATAAAATATGCAGTCAATAAAATGCACACAAGGACCTAATGGTGAACTCAAATTCAATTTTGTAAACTGTTGAGTGTTGATCAAACTGTGCACAAAACCTAGAGGTTAATTTCATGTCTCTAAGATCCATGATTTCCAAAATATGTTGAGCATTAATTTTGCACTTTCTATGGCATAAAATATGCAGTCACTAAAATGCACACAAGGATCTGATGGTGAACTCAAATTCAGTTCTATGAATTGCTGAGTGTTGATCTTGATGTACTCCATCCTCCCATATGATAAGATTTTGTCATGTACCCACCTAATGAAATTTAACATACCAATAGAAAATTTTGAAAATTTTCGAGTGCTATGAACCAATGTTCAATTTTTACCACAACCAAGTTCAATTCTTGCTTATATGCCTTGTACATGGTTTTCTCATAGTGACAATCATCAGTATTAACATTAAATATGGTAACTGCATTCACTACTTCAACAGTATGTACTATGCAATATGGAAACCTGAGATCTACAAAATTAAACCTTTTTCTCACCTGTTTTAAGAAAGCATGTAATATAAAATTGAATTGCAATTTAATTGTTTCTTAAATTGCAATTTAATAAACCTCCAATACAAAATTTTGCCTAGATCATGATATGGATATGAGGACAATCCTCCCAGCCAACTTAGTAACTACATGTGAACTGAAAGGTTATCCCATTGAGAAGTAAAGCATTCCTCATGGAAGGAAAGAATCAAGGCTGCAAGGTTTACCAACGTAGATAAGTCATCTAAAGGAAAATCCCTTGGCCATCAAATCTAAGGACACAATATAGAGTTGAGTTTGCTATGAAGGTAATTCACAAGCTTGTTGGGCAGTAGTGAATAAGTTGATCTGGAATTATGCCAATCGCCAATGACCAAGTAAATTTGTTTGGCTCCTGCAACTCTCAAAGGCTAAAGGTTTTCGTCGTTCAACAGTACACATAAACAGGCCATATAGTACATGCAACTAGCCACAACCATCCATGTAAATATTTAGCACAAAACACCTTCAATATATTCAATCACTTTCAATATTATATATTTATACTGCACAAAGTAATTAGTCTAGGTAAGAAACAATTACAGATCTGGGGAGTAGTTGGAGCGCAAGGGAGCACCGTCCAGTCCAGTGGAGCAGTCTGAATTCACAACTACATGTCTCATTCATGAAGGAGCACTCCCTTAAGGCATCTGGTGTGAGTGCGCATGCGGAATTTTCAAATTCGCCTATTCATCAATTTAAAAATCTGCAATTTAATGCAGTGTGCCGCATTTCGTTCTTGGGCAGGGGGGTGGCGGAGGGTGTGGGCAAGAGAGGAGGGTGGCAGAGGATGAGGGGCTCCTGGGAGGCCGTTGAAGGTGGGGCCCGATGAGGGTAATGAGATGAGGAGGAGGATCAGGCGGGGTCGACGGTGGAGGCTCCGAGAAATATTCTGCGATTGCCTGCACCAAAGGAGAGGACATGAAGGGTTGTCCAATCAAGTCATTCCTTCGCAACAATAGCATGTTCCAAAAAAAATTATATGCCACCAAGTTTCATAATAATACACACGTCAAATCTTAATATTTATGAAAAATAGTACACACATGAAATCTTAATATTTATGAAAATAGTACACACATCAAATCTTAATATTTATGAAAAATTCATTATTTATGAAATTTCATTTCTAAGTGTGTCAAACTCATGTTTTACTTTTAATTAATGTGTAACTTATGAAAATAAATTACAAAGTTTGCTCAAATTTTTGAAAAAATTTAATAATCACATTTTATTTTATGATATTCTTTTTTTGATGTTTATATATATTTAAATAAAATAACATATATATATATATATAATAATTCACTTTATATATAATTTAACATTATAATCTATTAAAGAATTTAGACTTCTATGATCCATAATCTTGTTTGTGAGAATAATTTCAGCAAAATCACATAAAGAATCATTTGTCGACGCGTTTTGAACCAACCAATGTGGTTCATAGTCAAGACAAGTTGAAGATCCAATCTGAGCTATCACTTAAATAGGGACAGCAGGCCATTCCAACAGCTAAATTTTTCTGAGTAATGGTTAAAGGACCTCTAACGGCTAAGTTTGACCAAGCCCAAGGGGAGGGACCCAAATTTATTTAATTATTTTATTTATCAATGAATTTCTAATATATTATTATTATATACATATAAATATTATTTATATTATTTATTTATTAATAATTAATATTATTATATCATTATATTACTCACTTTATTTACCCCTTCTCTCTCTATATATATATAAACATTATATTAATATTAATATATATAAATATTATAATAATATAATTGGTAACATTTATATTATACCTATCATTTTTGTTATTAAAGCATATTTTAGATCTAGAACTTTAATTAAAATTAATTTTATTTTATTTTATTGTTAATTTTACTTATTTATATATTATTAATAATAATATTATTAAACTTGTTTAAAATATATATTTATAGGATATAATACTCTTATATTATATATCTTATTAAATCTTGTTAAAATATATTATTTAATAATATATATTCCATAATAATATCAATATTTACGATATATTAATTATTAATATCATTAATAAATTTATTTAAATAAATATTGATGGTAATATATTATTATTAATTCTATTTATTATAAAATCATTTAAATCTAGAGATTAGAGAATTATTATTTTTATTTATTATATATTTATCTATTTATTTTTTAATATTAATATTAGCTATTATTGTTTAAAGTAATAAACATATAAACTACTACCATATTATCAAGATATAGTAGTTAATAATTATCATTAATCTAACTTTTGGCTAGTATTACAAGCTTGTAATAATTTCAAAAGAACTAATATAATTATTAATAATGGGGCTATTATTGTATTATTTATAATAGTTCAAGAAATAACTTTAACATAAGGTTAATTTCATTTAAAGGGAACAGGGCTCAAACGAAACGATTATTATTAATTAAAGCATTCAAACCGGATTGAGGGAGGAATACGAAACACAGGACAAGCCGGAATGCGATTTTCACTATACCACTACGTCCATTGATGATATGTGTGCTCTATGTCTAAGTTATGTAAGTACATCTAAGCCATTTATAAACCATGACTCCCGCAAACCCTGTAATATACCCCATGGAAAACGACCTCTCCACATTTTATTTTATGATATTTTTTTATGGTTATATATATATAATATTAACATATATAATCGACTTAAGATAATAATGCAATTTTCACTATACCACTACGTCCATTGATAATATGTGTGCTCTATGTCTAAGTTATGTAAGTGCATCTAAGCAATTTGTAAACCATGACTCCCACAAACCCGTTATATACCCCATGGAGGACGACCTCTCCTACTCTTTCATCTTATTTACATTGTCTTATTTACATTGTCTTGGAACTAGTTTTCGTTTTCATCTTATGTATTTGGATTACTCTCGAAATCAAGGATAGAGGCACAAGTGTGGGTATGGAAAACAAATTTTACCAGAAAATACCTACATATTTTTTCAACTTATAGAAAATACAAGACATCAATTATCGTAATCCCAACACATAAATATACCTAGCATCTAGATTTCTAACCTTATACAAATGTATAATAATAAACTTCTAAATAATATGTAAACTTTATTTTCATTTTGTTTTATTTGATTCTTCTACCTTCAAATAGACATTAAATGCACTATTCCTTCCCTTTATAACTCTATACAAAATATCGCGTTCTTAAAGTTTTCCTGCATCAAATAAACGTTATATGGTAAACCAAATAATAAATTATTTATTTAAAAATTATTACTGGTGGATTGATTTCCTTTTTTATATTTGTTTATACCTTTCATTTGAAATCAATTATAATAAATTATTTATTTGAAAATTATTACTGGTGGATTGATTTCTTCAATTAGTTTGACACGATAACTGATATGCTAATTGGAGCTTAAGCAAAGTTTCTGGGAAACATATCTCAACCGATCCAATATTTTATTCTTTTAACCAATCAACGCAATCTCAGTCTTATTTGGCCTCAAATCGAGGTATACAGGCTAAAAAGTTAGGACAAAGTTTGGAGAAGTACAAGCAGTTACACAAACTTGACACCTTAACTAAGTAATGCTATCTTTACATTAGCATTAGTTTGCTAACATTTAATGTTAAAGTATATCACTGAACTAGAACTAGACTAGTTTATAAGTAGCTGAAGTCGCCACTTGTTGCCATCGGTTACTGCATGTATGCTTCGGTGTCTGCATGTTGATTCGGTGTCTTCATGTTCTGCAATTGAACTTAGTATTTAAGAGCTGGCTTCTCTTGCTTCTAAAGAGTGAAGGCGAAGTGCTCCTGATCCTGCCAGCTCCAACACAGGCGGATTCCCTTCCAGTTAGCCCTGCCAGGTGGATTCCCTTCCAGTTAGCCCAGCAACAGCAGCGGCAGCAGAGGTTCTTGCTGCAGGCGTAGCTATGCCTTCAGCCGATATGCAATCAACAGATATGCAAGGTACTTAGAAAAAACACCATATGCAATAAACATTTTCAAAGAATAAACGGTTTTCCAGGAAATAAAAACGCTTATGGCCTGATAATTATTAGAAGTACTGAAAGCTCTTTGGACTAATCTAGTTTGTGAATATGTAAACAATTTAGAAAATATCTATGTATGATTTTGATTTCGTACTGTTTGTTTCCTTGCTTTCAGCTGGCTTGAAATGGCACTGAGTAGCAGTGGCGTGCTCCCCTAACAACAATACTATGTTCCTGCAAAGCACGATCATGGTGTAATTCCATTTGTGATTGCTTGAGAAAATCATAATCTAGGAATAGACACCAATTCAAAAAAAAATAAGATCACTTCTGTTGCCTGCATATCAACCCTAGTTCTGCGTACAATAGATAAAAACTGACCAAATATTCCGACAACTAACCTGGAATGCCACCGGCAGTTTCTGAGCAAACCCATGTAAGAAATATGTGGTCTAATTGAGAGCAAACCCTTATAGGTTATCAGTCAATGTGCATAATAATCTTATCAAATCTAAGAGCGCAATATTTTGCTATTGGGTGTCTAACAGCTCAAGTAAACTTGAATATTATTTCTTACAGAGAAGGCAGACACATTAAGAAAACAATGATTTATAAAGTTGTATATAAGTGATCCAAATAACACTAATTCAAAAGCACAGCTTACTCTTGATAACTTGAATTTGTGTTCAGCAGAGAAGCGTTGCGGCCCCTGATATAAAAAAGAAAGATAAGTCAACCAACACAATAAAGATGGCTGTAAGAATAAAAGACTTCGGATCCGGAAAATAAAATTGTCATGCGAATTCAAAAACATTTGAAACTTACCTGAAAATTGTCATGCAAATTCAAAAACATTTGGAACTTACCAGGTTGCGTAATCAAATTCTACGGGATCTCACGGCTCAATATTACATATTAACTTCAAAAAAACTTTAAGGGAAGAAATAGCTTGTGTAAACCTGCACCACAATTAATGGAATTATATGACGAAACCGCAAAGGAAGAGTTGTATCAATATTTAGTTGGGTTCTAAATGCAGTAAACAAAGAACTTTGGCAACGCACAACCTTAACAATTTATATCCCTCTACAGATTATAAGAAATTCGGGAGTATCACTCTCAGAACCGAAGAGTTTCCCTCAAAACCCTAAATATCAGGAGAAGTCTGATGGACCACCTGTAGAATCTAATGCATTGAACCATAGGTAACCAAAGACCCAAATTGCAAGAAGGAGGCGCAGGCGTGCTACTGTCATCACAAGTTTTCTGGAGCGAGCACAAAACCTCCGCGGAGACTCGAACTCACGACCGATAAAGGAAAATTCACAAAAGAACTGCTGCCAAAACAACCCCTGCCGTGACTCGAACCTGTGACTTACAAACTCTGAAAACCAGAATACGCAGACCCTTCTGAGAGTAAACCAGAATCCTGCACAAAATACCATAATATGTATTCAAAATATTGAACTGTGAGGGAACCAAAATAACCCTACTAATAATTCGGCATATGAGCTTTCTTGTTGACAGTCGCCGCGGAAGGAAGCCAAATAGAGCAAGCTGCCTTGTTAGCATTGGCAATGTCTCCGAAGGCTCTGATTCCACCTGAGCACAGCAAGTATTCTTGTAGATTCTGATCAGAAAACTAAGTATGAATATCCTCAAAACTATATCTGTTACAGGATGTTGCGCCTAGTTCCAAAGACCTGTGGACACCTTCCATTTACTTCGTAATCCTGCCTCCAGGTCTGGACCAAACTTGCTTCAGGAATGTACCTTCCGCGGGCTATAGCGCTCCAGTACTCCGGACGGGCACGTGTAATGCATGCAGGTTCTCCAGGAAACCAACTCCCTGGCCACTTTTTCTTTTTGGGTGCAATGTATTTAGCTTGAAAACCGAAACAATATTTCTAAACTATGCATTTCGCATTTTTCTTCACGGTGCTATGTACTTGACTGAAATTTCAATGTAATTACATTCGTAGCAAATGGTAAATTGAGTTACTTGTTACTTTAAATTTTGTAATTTATAGTTGCTCTCGGGTCCCTTTGAGCCGCCTTAATCCGGTTTGAATGCTTGTGACAATACAATTTTTTTACTTGAAGTTTTCAATAGATTATTATTAGAGCCTTGTATCAACTGAATGCTTTTCAAAAATAGATTGTCCTGTATAAAGTTTAGTGGAGGACAACTTTAAACTTTGGATGCACATATCAAATTTTATTAAGCTGCATATGGTGTGACCTAATAGAACTTTTGAATGATGTAATAGTTTATTAATTTATGCATTATAATTTTAAAATTAAACTTATTTAAAATTTAAATTTATTATAATATAATATTTTTTAATAATATTAATTTATTATTTAATATCATAATTAGAAATTATAGAATGAAAATAAAAAGTCTATTTTATTTATTTAGTGTATTTATAAGCATTTAAATTATTACATCAATGTGCACCTACAAACTTAATTTAATGTTTCATTTTCTACACCACTGGTGTCATTTGCAATGGAAAGTCAACATTAACAAATACATACTATTAAAATGCGTTCATGAAGCCTCAGACATCACATATTTATTTATTCTTATTCACCTTAATTAACCAATATTATAGGTAGAATGTCAAATTGAAATGATGTGCATTTCATTAAAACTTTATACACAAATTATCTTCAAAAACTTAAGTAACAAAAAAATATACAGTTGTTATTCCTTTTATTACTCACTCTCTCCTTCAAATAATCAACAATTTCTTATTCATTTTAATTTAAAACTATTATAATTAAGGTATCAACTTAAATCATTAAAAAACTGATGTTTGAAAAATTATCTTAAAAACCAAAGCAACAGGAAAACACATCCTCTCATTCATTTCTATTGCTCAGTCCGTCAAATATCAATACCTTAAATGTTGTCAATTGAACGCGTATGTGACATATTCCGTATCTCACTGTTCTTATGCATGCCATTGCAGAACATTGAGCTCAGACCTCATCAAATTCACTCTCGGTATCAGGGCTTGTGGATTGACTTATATAGAATTCGTACAATGAAGAAAATGAGTTGATTTATTGCAGTGCTGGCAACATTGTGTGAACAAGCCAAAGACGTTAGAACTGGTGCAATCTGAGTGGCCTCAGATAGAAATTTGTAGGCGGGGTTGATGCAGGAGCATCTGATTCAGAGGAAAAATCTTCTGATTTATTCCATAAAAAATAAAATAAAAAGTCCACAGGCAAGGAGTGGGATCCTTAGCCTGCTGTTTCCCATGTTTTTAGTTAGATTTAGAAATAGAATATGCCATCTTTTTAGATAGAATAAGGCATGACAAAGAAAAGCTAAGATTTTTAGGTACTGTTGCTTTGTTTGGGTAATTGCTTTTGTAATAAAGCAACTTGAGATAGGAAGAAACAAAAATGGAAAAATCAGCTGCTAAGTAGGAAGTTTTTTCTTTCAATCTAGAATTATAATTTTATATATGCATGAAAAAAAACAGTGTCAAGAGTCCTGGGAAAAACACGCGGACCTGTGTGTGAAGGATAGGAATAAAAGAGTTAGCTGTGTAATAAAAGAGGGCGCGCTGTTCATAGTTGGGATGTTTTTTTAATAAAAAATGGGCATGCTTTAATCTACCAACAGTCGGGTTTTGATGGTCGATTTTTGAATCGGAATTGTATGCCTGTAAGTTTTTGATTGTTGTCCATTGTCAATTGTATGCCTGACGGATTTTAGAAGGAAGGCTGTGGCGGTCTTTAGGAGACTGTGTAAAAATATGTATACCCTGGCTACTTAACAACTGGTTCATTCACTGTCCAACCGATTTCCTTTATGTTGCATTAAATTATCCGCAGTAGTTATATAATTTACATATACCGTGGTGTGATTGTAAAGTTATATCATAAAGAGATGGTGTTTGTTGTGATTGCCGCGCACTACCTCCATAAAATTAGAACGCTGTTCCTGTAGAATTAATATAACGCCATTGATAACCGTCACAACAGGTCATGAACCTCAATGATCGAAGGAGTGCATAATTTGTTTGGATAGCGTGTTGGTTATTCAATCTCACAGAGTCTATGCTTCAAAGCGAATCATGTTTATAGAGAATTATACACCGGCGACCGAGGGATCCTGCCGCCTGAACTGTATGTGATTGACCAGTATTGTGTTTTTGAATTCAATAGGAATCAAAAGCTAAAAGTTTTGTACTGCAAAACGGTGGAACAACGCAGATTCATGAAGGCCAATGTGGATCCTGTGACGTTTAAAAGAAAGGCGGTTTGAGGTCCCCACAAGCTACCAGTGAGCGGATTTGGCAGATAAAAAGGGCGGAATTGGTACAAATGTGTGACCGTTGTTAGAAGCATTATATATATTGTAAAAGGAGAAAGTTCATGACTGAGGATCCCCAGCGAATAGAGAAGGAACAGGTCGAAGACATAGAGGATATAGCAATCAAATTTGGAAGATTGTCATTGCAACCAGACAACAGTCCATCATTTGTGGTATCAGAGCCAGCAATTGGCAGTGAAGTAAATCTCAGGAGCAGTAGAAGGATGGCTTTCAAGGTTGGAAGAGGACGAGGACGTGGACGTGGTGGAAGAGGACGGCATGCTGGAGATGTCGAATTGAGAGGAGATGTAGAGGAGCTGCGAGCTAGGTTGGATGCACTAACCTCCAGCAGGAATATAGATGATGGAGACGTGAGTGAACCCGAAGCTGAAGCTATTGAAGAGGAAGCGGTAGAGATTCCTCCTGAGATGAAGCTTTTTCAGTCAGTGATGAAATCCACAGCCAGGCCATGGAACCAGTTAGTACCAGTATATCAAGGAGGACTAAATCCAGAAGAGCTGATTGACTGGATTAACAGTATGGAGAAATTCTTCGATTATGAAGAAATGGAAGAGGAGAAGAAAGTCAAGTTTGCTGTCACGAAATTAGTGGGCCATGCAGCGCTCTGGTGGGATGGTGTACAGGCGGAAAGGAGAAGAGTGGGCAGCAGCCAATTAAGAATTGGAGCAGGATGGCAGCAAAGCTTAAAGGTAAATTTCTACCCATTAACTATCAACAGACATTGTTTAGGCAAATGCAAAATCTCAGGCAGAGAGGTTTGACAGTAAAAGAGTATACATAAGAGTTCTATAAGGTGAGTATAAGAGCCGGAGAAGCCCAAGACACAGCTGAGAGAGTGGATAGATATGTGAATGGCCTCAGAATGGACATTCAGGATGAAATAAGTTTACTGTCTCCAAAAACAGTAGAGGAAGCCTATCAGATAGCACTGAAGGCTGAAGAGAAACTTATAAGGAAGCAGTCTGCCAGGGGAAGAGGGACTTTCAGAGGGAAAGGAAGTCAAGGTGGTAGAGGAAGGTCTACAGCACCTAAAGATGGAGCTAGCAGTAGCTCAACCCCACATGCATCCAGAGGAGGTGATGCAAGAGGCAGAGGGAGTTTCTACAGAGGAAGAGGAGACAGAGGAAGGGCAGAGAAATAAGATGTTACAGGTGTAATAAACCAGGACACAGAGCTTTTGAATGTCCAGAGAATGCAGAAGTAAGACAGAGAAATGCAATTGTTGCTCCAGCTGAAGGAGAGGCACCAGTTACAGCAGTACCAGAAGAGGAGAACACACCAGAGAAAGGAGAATCTCTGGTACTTAACAAAGTTTTGATTAAATCAGCAAAGGAGGTGACTGAACCACCACAAAGGAAAACTTTGTTCAGGACAGTATGAAAAGTTCAAGGGAAATGTTGCCAGATGATCATTGATAGTGGCAGCACTGACAACTTGGTTTCTACAGAGGTAGTGGAGAAATTGAAGTTGAAAACAAGGAGGCACCCAACACCGTATAAGTTGTCATGGTTACAAAAAGGACATCAGCGACTGGTAAGTGAACAGTGTGAATTGAATTTCAAGTGGGCAAGTATAAGGACAAAGTTGTTTGTGATGTGATGCCTATGGACGTGTGTCACATATTGTTGGGGAGGCCTTGGTAATATGATAGAGCAGCCATGCATGATGGAAAAAGAAACACCTACAAGTTTGAGAAAGATGGTGTTAATCATACATTACTGCCACTACCAGAACAAGGCGGACCAGAACAGAAGACAGATCCAAAAACTCTGCTACTTGGAGGAAAGGAGTATTTGAAGCAGATGAAAGAAGGTGAGGTAAGCTATGCTGTAATTTGCAAGCCCAAGGTAATCATGACTTCTACCAAAGTTTCTGATTTACCTATTGAAATTCAAGAAATGTTGGAGAGTTATTATGATATTATTGTTGATGACTT
>APFE031581660.1:46091-91318 GCA_000404065.3 Pinus taeda
ACCAAAGTTTCTGATTTACCTATTGAAATTCAAGAAATGTTGGAGAGTTATTATGATATTATTGTTGATGACTTGCCAAATGAGTTACCGCCTATCCGAAGAATTAGTCATCATATAGATTTAATTCCTGGAGCAAGTTTGCCTAACAAAGTAGCATATAGAATGACTCCTGCAGAAAATGAGGAAATTAAGAAACAGGTACAAGAATTGCTTGACAAGGGATTGATCAAGGAAAGCTTGAGTCCTTGTGCGGTGCCAACAGTGCTGAACCCAAAGAAAGATGGAGGCTGGAGGATGTGTACAGATTCAAGAGCCATTAATAAGATCACAATCAGGTATAGATTTCCGCTACCCAGAATTGAAGACTTAATGGATTGCTTGTCTGGTGCAAAATATTTTTCCAAATTAGATCTTAAAAGCGGGTATCATCAAATAAGGATAAGAGAAAGGGATGAGTGGAAAACCGTTTTTAAGACTAATGAGGGGTTATATGAATGGAGAGTGATGCCTTTTGGGTTGTCCAATGCACCAAGTACATTCATGAGACTTATGAATGAAGTTCTTAAAGAATTCATTGGTAAATTTGTAATAGTATATCTGGACGATATATTAGTCTATAGCAGGTCTAAGGAGGAGCACTTGAGGCATTTAAATTATGTCCTGCAAAGGCTACAGCAGGAAAAATTATTGTTGAACTTGAAGAAATGTTTATTCCTGAAGGAAGAGTTGGTGTACTTGGGATTTGTGATTTCAGCTGAAGGATTAAAGATGGATCCAGAAAAGATCAAAGCAATTGTGGAGTGGTCTTCACCCAGAAGTGTTTTTGAGGTAAGGAGTTTTCATGGTCTTGCTAGTTTTTACAGAAAATTCATTAAGAATTTTAGCAAGATTAATGCACCTATTATTGAGACCATAAAGAAAGACAAACAGCCATTTAAGTGGACTGTTGAAGCAGAGAGAAATTTTTAGCTGTTAAAGAAGAAAGTAACTGAAAAGCCTGTTTTGGTTCTTCCTGATTTTAACAAAACCTTTCAAGTTAAGTGTGATGCTAGCGCAAGAGCAATTGGAGGAGTGTTGAGCCAAGAAGATAGACCAATAGCTTATTTCAGTGAAAAGCTAAATGATGCAAAAAGGAAATATTCTTGTTATGATAAGGAGTTTTATGCAGTTGTGCAGGCATTGAAGAAGTGGCGACATTATTTGATGTCAAAAGAATTTATTCTTTATTCAGATAACCATGCTTTGCAGTTTATCATGCAGCAGCCAAAGCTCAACCAGAAACATGCTAAATGGGTGGAATATCTTCAAAGCTTTCATTTTGTGTTGAAGCATATAACTGGTCAGTCAAACAAAGTTGCAGATGCCTTAAGTAGAAGGAATATTTTGTTGCAGGAAAGTCAAATCCAAGTGATGGGTTTTGATTTTCTCAAGGAGTTATATGAAAATTATTCAGATTTTAAAGAGGCATTTGAAGCTTGCAGGAATCCAGTTTTGGCAGATAGGAGTAAGTGGCTGGATTATTTTCTACAGGATGGTTTATTGTTCAGAAGAAGTCAGCTGTGCATACCAGTCTGTTCCATGAGGGGAAATTTAATCAAAGAAAAGCATAGTGGAGGACTTGCAGGTCATTTTGGTGTAGAGAAGACTTTGGAACAGCTCAACAGGTTTTATTTCTGGCCAAGAATGAAATCTGAGGTGGAGAAGTATGTAAGGAATTGTAAAGTTTGCCAGTATGCAAAAGGAAGAAGCCAGAATATCGGATTATATATTCCATTGCCCATTCCAGATAGGCCTTGGGATATGATAAGCATGGATTTTGTGTTGGGATTGCCCAAAACTCAGAGAGGGTATGATTCAATCTTTGTTGTAGTAGATAGATTTTCAAAAATGGCACACTTTATTCCCTGTTATAAAACTAGTGATGCTTCTCACATTGCTAACTTGTTTTTTAAAGAAATTGTAAGATTGCATGGGTTGCCCAAAAGCATTGTTTCAGACAGGGATTCAAAGTTCGTGGGACATTTCTGGCAAACATTATGGAAGAAGCTGGGAACTAAGCTAAATTTCAGCTCAGCCTACCATCCTCAGACGGATGGACAGACTGAAGTTGTGAACAGAAGCTTAGGCAATCTTTTGAGGAGTCTTACTGCAGAGCATCCAAAGCAATGGGATCAGGTATTGCCACAAGTTTAGTATGTATATAATGATTCGCCAAACAGGAGTACAGGACAGAGCCCATTCCATATTGTTTATGGAATGCATCCTAGAGGAATATCTAAACTAAGAAATTTGGGGAAAGAAGAAATGAGAAGTGCAGAAGGTGAAGATTTTGCTTCCAGGATGCAATCAATTCATGAACAGGTGAAACAGCAGCTGCAAGATAGTAACATCAAGTACAAAGCTAGAGCAGACATGAAGAGAAGAGAAGTGAATTTTGAAGTTGGAGACTTGGTGTTAGCACATCTCAGGAAGGAGAGATTTCCAAAAGGTGAATATAATAAGTTGAAGTCTAAGAAAATTGGACCATGCAAGATACTGAGGAAATTATCTGCAAATGCTTATGAGATTGAATTGCCACCTGGTGTGGGAATATCACCAATTTTTAATGTTGCAGACTTGTATAAATATCAGGATACAGCTACAGATGATGCAATACAGGATCAAGAGACTACAGAGCTTAATTGGATAAAACAGCTGCCCACAGCAAGGAATTTACAGCCAGAAAAAATCCTAGACAAGCAAGTACACAAGAAGACAAGGAGACAGGAATACTTCCAGTATTTGGTCAAATGGAAAGGACAGCCAATCACTGAAGCTACTTGGGTCACAGAAGATGTTCTATAGAAACTGGGCAAGTCTGTAGATCAGCTCATGGACAGGAGCCCATGAAGATTTTTGTCCTCAGGAGTCTGATGCAAGAGCATCTGATTCAGAGGAAAAATCTTCTGATTTATTCCATAAAAAAAATCAAAAAAATCTACAGGCAAGGAGTGGGATCCTTAGCCTGCTGTTTCCCATGTTTTTCTAGTTAAATTTAGAAATAGAATATGCCATATTTTCTAGATAGATAAGGCAGATTAGATTAGTAGTGAGAAAAACAAGGAAAAGCTAAGATTTTTAGGTATTGCTACTTTCTAAGTGTAATTGCTTTTGTAATAAAGCAGCTAGAGATAGGAAGGAAAAAGATGAAAACTTAGCTGCTAAGTAGGAAAGTTTTTCTTTCAAGTAAAAGTCTAGAATTAGAATTTCTTTTATGCATGGAAAAAAAAAGACAGTGTGTGTCTTGGTACAGGAGGGAGCACGGACCTTTGAAGAGAAAATGTTGTTTTACCTGTGAAAAGGGAAGACTGAGCTGTTCATATATGATGGATTTAATAAAACAATCAAGAAGTGTGTTTTATAAAACCTGGCGGTGTCAATTTTATATGCATGCCTGTAAATTGTGTTCAAGTAGTGCGCATACTGTAATTTGTGTATTTTTGTATGCCTATGGATTTTAATTTGAAGGCGGTGTGGCCTATTGAGAGACGGTGTCAAATACCATATAGCGTGACCGATTCCTTGCATTATCCGGTTGATGCCAAACGCTGTCATTATAATTGAAACTATATTGTTTTGCTAACATTACATGCATCGGACTGTGGTTTGTCCACGCTGTGCGCGCCTCCATAAACAAATACGTTGCACATAAAAAGGCCGAACAGCGTTTGTATGAGGTTTATGAAGAGTGTTTAAAACCTGGGCGCAGTCCATTAAATAATTGCATATGCTGCTGTATAATTGAATTAGTTTGAATAGTGTATTGTGTTGACACTGCTCTGTCACCGCTGGTTGTATATGGTGAAGTCACAATATCCACATGTGAAGCGCGTCCAGAATTCTGTGTGCACTATATATATATATATATATGTATACCTTGTTTCATTTATGATGCCAGGAAGTGAATAAAATATTGGAGTGCGTTGAATGCTTATACTCTGTTTCATTCAAGTGAACAGATATTAAAGTGGCAGCAAGGCGAAACTGTAGTGAATTGTGACAGCCATTATAGGCATTCTTTTATTGTATTGTGTTGGGATTTCATGAGTGATGATCTCCAGGAATTGGGAAAGGAACACACTGAAGACATAGAAGATATAGCAACCAGATTTGGAAGATTGTCGTTGGAACCAGGCAGCAGTCCATCACTTCTTAATGATAACATGGTATGACTAATGATTGTAAGAGATACAATGTCTTCATTGTCCCTCCCTTACTCTGTTAGCAAACCAAATAATCATACAAAATCTTTTGAACATTGATTATACAACCTTCTAGGAATAAATCTTCTTGATCCTATGGTATTTTTTCAAGAATCCATAATGACCTCCTATGGGAGAAATGTACAATTTTTAAAGGACCTTATATTTGTCCAACGAATTCTTATAGAAATATAAGTGATGTTTATACCTTGGTGAATCATTCTTCTACAAAATTTTATCTAATGCACTCATATCCTCTTATATCTATTAATTGATCTTACATAGCTTCTAATATTTCTTTGATTTTGTCCTTGCTTCTTTTTCCTTATTGGAGTGTGGAATGGAAAGAACAAAAATTGAGACATTTCCTTCTTCTTCTTTCCTTCAAAATGCATTTGCCACCATATTGTTTTTTTTATATAGTTTGAATTTCATAACAAAGTATATTTTAACCTTTTTCACATGATTATTCAAACAAAACTTTACGCTAAAAAACAAAACAAAATTAAAAAAAAAACATTAACCAAAAAAAAAACAAAATAACAAAATAAAAAAATTTATTGTGTAAAAAAAATATAAATGAGAACAAAATTAAAAAACAAAAAAAAAAATAATTAAAAAAAAAAAAAACATGTCAAACAAAAATTTGAACAAAAGCACAAAAAATATAAAAAAACAAAAGAAAAAATTAAATAAATAAAAATTTAATGTTATAAACTAGTTTAAAAAAAAAGGTGGTATCATTCATATGCATAGGGTACCCAATGCATCTCCCCACAGGGATAAAGTTTTACCTCTAATTTTAAGAGTTCATTTGAAGACCTAGGCACCAAGATGGATTTTAGTTTATATATATATATATATATATATATATATATATATATATATATATATATAATATATATATATATATAGTAGATAGATAGATATGTGTATGAAAAGAGTGAATTGAGTGATTTAACACATGCTCCACATGTATGTGATGGACCAACCATTCAAGTGGGAATATTATTTACACTTAATGGATTTTTCATATAAAAAATGTGTATCATGGATCATTAAAAAATGAGTCTGCCTAAGAGGTATGGTATAATATGTAGTACTTTTAGGGGCTAATATTCCATGTTTTTTCCAAAAAAGATTTGCCAATTTTCATTTTCCTAAAAATGAATTCACCCAAATTTTATAGTATAAATTATTTTACCTTAAAAAGCATCAATATTATATATTGTCTAATATAAGTTAATTATAAATTGATTTTTTTTTCAATTATCATCAAACATTTTAAAATTTGGATATTAGGGACTAGTAATATTTGCCAAGGTTGTTAAACTTTAAGATAAACTTCCATCCTTAAAATTTTCCCTGATCAGATAATATAGTAAACATAATATTTCTTAGGTTAGAAATTCTCAATGAAATGGAGAAATAATTGCTAAAATTAGGAGAACATGAAGGCAACCAAATAGAGGTAGAAAAGCTATTCAAATAGTAATAGTGCATAGAGATTCATTAGATGCCTGAGAGACATAATTATTTTTGTAGGCTATAAGGCGCTAAGAAGGAATCCATTACATCTGTATTTTTTGCTACATTGAAGAGATAAGGGAAGAATATCATCAAAGAATATTAAGTAGAGAAAGGGAGGAAAATTCTTATGTTTAGTAAGGTTGTGGAAGAGAGTTTCATGATTGTCTAATAGTTAAATGAGATGTCTAGAGTCCTCTTTGATGAGTAGATCCATTGAACCATGAGAGAAAATAAGTTGGGATGAGTGATCTACAAGCCAATTTTTGGTTCCCTCACTCACATGGTTTCATAGCCTTACCTAGGGGTGTCATTAGAACCAAATTCTTAAGTAGGATGGAATATTATTTTCATGTATCCTTTTTATTGACTTATGATCTATTTAAAAATAAGTGTTATGTCTATATTATGAATCTACAACTGAACGTTAATTATGGATAAATAAATATATGTATTTTCAATGTTATTTATATGCTTATGTTTAATTAGAGCATCCAAATTCTAAAAATTAACTTAAACTCAATTCTAAATCTTTGTTGATTTTGTTTAAATTAACCAAAAAAAACGTGAAAAATCTTGGAGCTCTGCTAATGTGTTTTTATAATATTGTTATTTTATATATTTATATTTATATAATATATATATATATATGTTTAATATATATATATATAATATATATATAAGTTTGAGTTGTAGATTGGGATGGTATGAAGTGAATATGTGTTTTGTAGATCTAACTATGCCCACGACCTTTGCTTAACTGTCAATCCATGGTACATATTATATTCTATACCATGATTCAATCATTTTGTTTTCACTTTATTTATCAAATATTATATTAGTTTTATACAATAAAAAATGTAACAACAATAAATCAATTATCAATTTATTGAAAATATTTATATATTGTATAATATTTGTCTTCATATTTAACTTCAAGTAACTTGTTAATATAAAATTACATTTATCCATACACATAATTTAAATCATATACTAGTACAACCATATTAATAAATGTAATTGATATATGTTGATAGGTATATATTAATCACATGCACAATCACATTAGTAAATGTGGTTGATATATGCAGATAGATGTTAATAGTATGGATTTCATATTAATATTGATATTGAAATCAATAAATATATAATTATGGTGAGAGCTCTGAGGGAATGGCGACTTAGGTTTTATGAAGAACCTACAACAGCAGACCTGTACAGATCTCTACAATATTGTCATACCACCAATAATACGAAAGATTTCATATGACAAGGAGCAGCGCAAGCATCATGAATACCCCCCAAGGGGAGGACGTTGTGCCTCCCCCCAACGCAAATGATTCTCCTCAGAGGCGTGAGGAAGGAACTAGACAAGCTGATAAAAATGGAGACAAAGAGAAGATAGATCCACAAGATGCCAAGAGGAATGACAGAGAGAATCCCCAGGTCACCTCAACCACCTATAGAGCGGTTTTTGTTGAAATACATGAGATACCATGCATTGATAGGAAAATTCATAGGAATGTGGCCAACAGAAAAAGCGTTGCATGGCTGGATAATAGCTAAGTGGAAGCCAAAAGGACATTTAATGCTGCAGCTAGGACCTAAATGGTTCTTCATGGCTATCTTTAACTACTTAGAGGACCGAAACAGAGTACTAGATGACGGGCCCTATTTCTTCAACGCAGCTAGCCTATATTTGAGGGGATGGGTTGAGCGCTTTAATCTAGACAAAGAAGATCTCAGCTAGGCGCCAGTCTGGATCCGTCTTTATTCACTCCCTATGGAATACTGGGATGAAGAGTCTTTACAAACCATAGGAAATGGTCTTGGTGAATTTGTCAAAACAGCAGAGGAAACAAAACTCCGAAGATACACCTCCTATGCTTGCATCTGCATTTATATGCACCTTAGCAAGGCACTTACGGATGTGGTAAGTATCTTTCATGATGATGTTGAATGGGTCCAGTTAATTGATTATGAACATGTGTTATTTAGATGCAGGAGGTGCCATGCATTGGGTCACCTGTTTAGGGACTGTCCTCAAAATCAAAAACCCTTGAACACCACTACCTCTGAGGAACCTGATCTAACTGGCTTCACCAAATTTGTCAATCGAAGAAAAAACCACAAGAAACCTGCTTCAAACCCTAAGAGGCCTCAAGCCAATTCATCAAAACCCTCTATGAGCAACAGTTTTGAAGCACTAGCCCGACAAGATGTCCACAACCCTGAGATCCATGTCCCCTCTAAGGAGGATCCTCTGATGAACAAACAACCTGCACATCCTGATCCCAAGAAAATCCAAAAAGAACCATTACCCACATATCTTTCCTCCACGGCTACACGTACATTCCCAGCTTGGTACTCTCAAGGAATGGAGGTAGACGACACGCAGCCCGACCTTACAAGGGCAATAGAAACAACAGAAGGCATAAGTGATACACAACATATGGAAGAAGAACCAGAAAGCATAGGTATTGGGGATTTGAATATTCTTGGCCTAGAGCAGGCATGCAAAACAAAAAATTATGACAAAATCCCAGAGAGACAGCTAGAGAATCTGGAAGTAATTCTCTCCAGGACTCAGAGGCAAAAATCCCTAGGTATTCAAACTGGAGGTCTTTACGATGGGAAAAACATCATCAAAGATAACAAAAAGAGAGGGAGGAAAATAGACCTTCAATGCACAATCCACATTGGGAAATGCTAGTGGAGTCAGGAAGGTACTCCAAGCTCACAAAGTATTACAACTCTCTTTCCAACCTTCCATCATGAAGCTAATCTCATGGAACATCAGGGGGCTCAATGGCCCTGGGAAATGCAGACTAATTAAGAATATGATCAAGCAAGAGAAGCCCCAAATTCTCTTTCTACAGGAAACTAAATGAAACTCCATCTCTCTAGACCAAATTGCTGCAAAAGTCTGGCCAGGTAGTCTAACAGTAGCCGTAGATGCCTCTGGTGCCTCAGGAGGCTTGGTAATCATCTGGGATGCATGTACCATTGAGCTCAACAACATACATGGAAACAATCATTTCCTTCAAGCTTCTTTCCACATCACAAGAACCAATATACATGGTCACTTAACCAATGTATATTTTCCCCAGGAGGCTATGCATAGGGTAGAACTTCTGAATACCCTTTCCTCAATCAATACTGATAGGTCTCATATGCTTTGGATCACTGGGGGTGACTTCAACATGATAACCAAGATGGAAGAAAAGTGAGGAGGAAGGAACAAACTGGACAAGGAAAGTAATAATCTAAAAAATTACATTCAAAGCAATTGGCTTATTGACATGCCATTCAACAATGGACATTTTACCTGGAATAACAAAAGAGCTGGTTCACATTAGATTGTGTCTCACTTGGACAGATTCTTAATCTCTGACAATGCAATCCACTTAGGAGGATAACTCTCAGCTTCAATTCTACCGCTCTCAAGTTCATACCATTGGCCAATTTCTCTTCAATGGTCTCAACCAGACAATGCTACCCGCAGGCCTTTTCACTTCGAGGCTTCCTTATCCCAAAGGAAGCTCAATCTAGCACCCCTAACAAATTTCAGCCCATTTCCCTATGCAATGTCATCTACAAGATTGTTTTCAAAATCGTAGCTTCAAGGCTCAAACTGCTGCTACCACTTCTCATTTCGTCGAAGCAGTTAGGTTATGTAGAAGGTAGGCAGATTACGAACGAAATAATCCTAACTCACAAAATCATCCATTCCCTGAAGCACTCCAAGAGATCAAGTATGCTCCTTAAAATCAACCTCTCAAAAGCCTTTGATAGCTTAAGTTGGATGTATATTCAAAAGACCCTATCTGCCTTGGGTTTCTCTCTAGCTTGGATTCACTAGGTCTTGAGTCTCATCTCTTCCTCTTTCTTCTCAATCTTGATCAATGGCATCCCCTCCTCACCTTTCCAGCCATCCTGGGGAATCAGACAGGGGGACCCTCTATCCCCCTTCCTCTTTGCGTTGATGGTGGAAGGTCTAGGCCATAGTATTAAAGATGCTCTGTTATCCCAAAAACTCAGAGGCCTGTCATTTCCTAACATTCCTGCCTTCACTCATCAGCAATTTGTGGACAACAATATGCTTTTTGGCCACCCTTCAGTCCAGGAATCTCGACAATTCAATTCTCTATTGTCAGACTTTTCAGATGCCTCTGGAGCGAAAATAAACAAGGACAAATCTCAAATATTCTTTTTTCATACCCTTGCTACCACCCAAGCTTCTATAGCTCGAATTCTTGGATTCTCAATTGCTGCTCTCCCTTCCAAGTATCTTGGTGCTCCTATGACTGACTCAGCTTTGAAACACTCATCTTGGAGGATGCTCTTAGAAAAACTAGAGGCTCGCCTACCCTCCTAGACTCATAGGGCACTCAATATGGCCAGTCGTCTAGTCTTAATCAAGGCGGTTCTCCAATCCATGCCAATGTATCTCTTCTCAATCCTAACTACACCCAAATGGGTTCTCAAAGACATCAAACGTTTACAAAGATCCTTCCTATGGGGAAACTCAGGACAAAAACGCAAATGGGCTTTAGTCAAATGGGACACAGTTCGCCTTTGCAGGTGGAACATGTCTGCGTGATCCTTATCACAACAATGTGGTTATGGGCACTCGCATTTGGTGGAAATGGCTTCCTATGCCTTCCACCCCTTGGGCATCCCTATGGACTACAAAGTATGCCAACAGTCGACCCACAGAAGAATTAATTCGAATTTCAGAAGTCAACCCAAGTTCTCTAATCTGGAATGTGACCAAGCAACACAAGCTCTTAATTCAACAGCATAGCTTCTGGGAAGTTAAGGACGGAAATACAGCAAGGTTTTGGAATGACTCCTGGTAGTAGCAACCAAAACTAAAGGACTTAATCTTACGTCATCAAATCCCGGAATAGGAATTGCAAACATCTGACATATTCAAGCACTTTTGGCTTCTTTCCACAATGCAAGGGCATAGGCAATGGCATAGCACAAACCACATATTAAGACAGGGAACGGAATCAGCTCAACAGATTCTTAGTACTAGATTAGCAAAGAGAAGAATACAATACTCAAATGAAAAGGATATTCGTAGATGGGGCTATGAGGAAAAAGGAACCTTCACTACTAAGGAGGCCTATCACATCATTATGAAGGAACACACTGTCAAGGATCCTCTCTAGAATAAAATATGGGACCCCAAGATTTGGTTGAAAGTCTCGACCTTTCTTTGGCTTTTATGTCACAACAAAATCCTTACGTGGGACAATCTCCAGAAGAGAAGCTTCCACAGCCCCTCCATCTGTCCCAACTATAAGCAAGAAGAGGAAATCATTCAGCATCTTATGAACTCTTGTCCATTAGCACACAAGCTCTCGGAAAAGGTCAGCTTAGATGCCAAAAGGATGGACGGACACAAGGAGATATCATTTCCATTGCTCGCAACTGGGCATGGAACCCATTGAAAATCAATCTATTAAACTCCTTATGGAAGCTTATACCAGGTTTTCTCATGTGGACAATCTGGAAGGAGAGAAATCTGTGAATCTTCAAGGACCAATCTATGCCCTTGGAATCTCTATGGAACACAATATGTAAAAATATCAGGGAAACTTTACTTCTTCAAACATGGTCTAAGGAAGACTTTCCCTCCCTCCCTCTGGAACAAACCATATGGACAAATTGGAATTTTTAGTGGAACCAAGAAATGATAATCAAAGGAAAAACTCAAGCAAGAAACAGGACACTAGATAAGTGGCTTCCTCCTCCCTATCACATGTTCCAGCTAAACTTTGATGGAGCCTCGAAAGGGAATCCAGGAAAGGATGGATTTGGAGAAATACTCAGAGATCATAAGGGAACTCCTCTTATAACCTACTTAGGCTCAAATGGATGGGACACCAACAACTCAAAAGAATTAGAAGGATTATGGTAGGGACTCATTATAGCCCAAAAACAGGGTCTATTCTCGCTTGTTATAGAGGGAGACTTGCAGATTCTTATAATTATGGTCAACAAAATCCTGCAAGGAACATCCTCCAGTAAAGTGAGCAACAGATAGAGAATGGCAAGTCGACTAAACCTTATTGAAATCTGGCTCTCCTCCCACAGAGCGATCAATCTCAAGCACACACGTCGGGAGGGAAACAAAGTAGCTGACCTATTGGCAAATATAGGAGTGGAAAGCGAAAAGGATCTCCATATAGGTTCGCTCTCTACACTAGCCACTGAAAAAAAGATACTGGACTATAAAGAATTGGTGAATAATGAAATGGCTCAGGAGGAAGAAGCGCACTCAGATGCGGGTGAAATCCAAGACCATAAATGGCCACCCAATGGACTGTCGGCGATCGGACCTGCCAGACGATGGGTAGTGCTCTATTCAATGCTCACCTTAGACGAGCACAGGAAATCCTACAAGCAGCATTAAATGGCCCCTCAGGCCTAGATTCAGAAGTGGTTGGAAATAATATGGAGCCTCTTGGCCCCCTTGTTTATCCTCCCTCCCTCTGCATCTGTCTGCCTCAGGCTGGGAATTCTTGGAGCAGAACTATCACCGGAAGCTAATGTTGACTTCTTTGCTGCATTGACCTCATAAATGGGCACCATTACTCCCATTCCAGGTATTTCCCTTTGAATCCTGCATAGGATCCCTCTGTTCACAACCTATTCTCCTTCCCGACCTCCTGTCCAGCTGAATTGCATGACAACCTCACTGATATGGTCTGCCACCGCATGAGGAGTTGCAGAGGAGGCACCTGCGGTGGTAGCGCTTGCCCACAAGCAGCGCAGAGCTCTATTCCTACCTCTCCCCCTCATTCCCATGAGAATTCGCCTCCTCCCAAGTCACCGCCTAGACACTATCCCCATACACGCAATGGACAAGAGCAAGGCCAGGCCTCAATGGTTGCACACAGCGATATCCAACTCCACACTACAATTTCTCCTTTGCATCCCAGCTCTGTCCCTCACTCAACCCAGTTTAGGTTCCAGAGTAGCCTGAACAGGCCATCATTACTGCCAATGTGACCATAGCTTTGTCTAAAGAAAATGAGTAGAACAATGCTCAGGCGAGAAATTCTGAAGCGCCTTCTCAAGAGGAGAGAATTCAAGGAGCGGGTCGTGGTTCTGAGAAAAGACCGAAGGATGTTTGCAAGGGTGTTCGTCATGGCAGTCTACATGGTGAAGAATTTCACACTGGTGACATTCAACAAGATGGTGTCAGCTCAGTAGGAGCTTCAATAAATATGGAAATAGCTGGCAGTTTGAGCGGCACCCAGCATGCAAGGGAGCCTCCAGGTGGCGTATCAAAGGGGGATGTGGTGGAGGAGGATAAAGACTAGGACTAGTACGCCTACCTCATCGTCAAGGAGCCACCTGACCAGGATGAAAACAAATGACGCCACATGGCATCAGTGATCACCCAAGTGCCAACTCGAACTTCTGCTGCTGACAATTTTGGTCCAGTCACTTGTCAGTTGTTATTTTTGTTCCAGTCACTTGTCACTTGTCACGGGTTTGGTCCAGTCACTTGTTGTTTTTGTTATTTGTATGAACGATAAGTAGGTTTTTCATTTTGTTGTAGCATCAAGTGATGCTGTGTTGAATCTTCCTCTAGTTTTCGCCTTAAACATGGGTCCAGGTCTTATGTATGCTTTTCCTCTGGTGATAGTCTCGGGTTATATGTTTGGTCTTTTGCCATGTCAAACTAGTTTCCCCAAATCTGGGGCAGTTTATACTTTCTTGATGAACTTCAATAACAACGGTTGAGGTAGGGCCTCTTTGTAATTATATTTTGGTTTTATTAATAGAATTAGCCTTACATAGAAAAAAATAAATAAATATATAATTATAATAATAATGTTATATAATAAATTATTAATTATTAAACTCATTATAATAATTTATAATAATTATTGTTATATTATAATATTATCAATAATATGATAAATGCAAGGTATTATTAATATTATAAATCCAGGGGATTAATATTATAAATTCAACTTACCCCGATCGGGGTGCATGTTGGAGGTTGGAAAGGACAGTGGACAATCATGTTAGTTATGAGGATTAATGGAAGGATACCCTCCACCACCCCCCACACACTCATGGCGATGGGTGTGGTGGCCTCCCGCATGCATATTGGTAGAGGATATAGGAAAGGTGGTGGGCATCGAAAGGAAAAGGTGGGAGGTGATGCATGTAAGGAAGGACAGGGGAAAGGATATGGCACGTTATATTGTGGACTTAAGGAAATTTGGGAGAGGGATAACCACATTGTTACGAATGCTGGTGAGAACTGGAGCACTGGAGCAAGCAAGCGGAGCTACTGTCGACGGCATTAGTGGAGCATATTCAGGTCTGTTTCTTGGTCCTGCAATCCCCTTGCTATGGAAACATTGTTTGTTTATGGATGGGGTGTTCAGGAGAAGCCAAGGGAGGGGAACTAGGGGGCTAGCCAAGTAGAACACCACAAGCTTGGGTTGGTTGTGGTCTGGCTTAGTGTTCTAGCTTTGAGAGCCTTGAGTGTCAACTGGGCAAGTAGATGGACAGCTTCTCTTGAGGGTAGCAAAGTGAATTCGCATGACTATACGGGTGGAGTGGTAGAAGAAATCAATGGGGAAGTGTAGGCACGAGGGAAAATAGAGGAGCGATGTAGCTTAACTGGGTAGTGGGGCATGGGAAGGCTCAACCTCAATGGGGAACCCTTCACTGGGTAGAGAGGAATGGGAAGGCTCACCTGGGCAGGGGCACTCTTGCTTGGCCATGTTAGGGGTGGGTCAATCGAACTATGTATGAGTGGCATGGGGAAGGGAACAGAGATCAACATGACAGGGAAAGACGATCAACCTTGTTTCCTGAATGGGCTGTCACCCAACCTGCGTCTGTCTTAGAAAGCATTAGGGATAGACCAAAGAACACGCATAAGGGTGGTTTTTAAATGTAACACCAGAGGTTAATTCATCGTGCCTTTGAAAAAGGAGTGGACAAAGCAGAGATGGCTTGACCCGTAAGAGGAAGAGGGTGTCAAAGACGTGGGAGGGAGCCTGCATGGGAAAATGGCCCAAGCACCTCAGAACTGAGAAGAGCTCAAAAATCAGTAGAACACCTCACCAGCGAAGCTGCAACGACCTACATGGAGGGAACATATGCTGTCATCTGCAAGTTGTTGGAAGAATGGGAGGGGGAAATTAAACAGCAAGGTGAATCCGAGGAGGAGATGGAGAACTAGAAACTATAATCCCAGAACAGGGAATACCAGAGGCAGAATAACCTAGTTTAAATAGACCCTTTATTTATACTGGCTTATGAAGGGACTTATGGGGAAGGCAATGGAGAAAATATCAATGGGGATGGCACTGAGTCTCAAGGACATGCCTAACTATAAAAAATATTTGCAACAAATTCAATTTCAGCTTCACAAGGAGGACATTCACCTAGACATAATTTAAAGGCACATCCCTTGCATCATCGAACTAGCTAAGATGCCTGGTGACTCTACCAAGGACCCAGCACCAATCGAGTCAACTTCAAAAGAACAACAAGAATAACGAGTTACTTGGACTTCTTTTTTTTACGGGTAGCATTTACTTTAAAATATGCATGCTTATGATAGGTAGACATATAGAATCTTACCATGAAACTGATACTTATCTAGATTGGTTAAAACAAATGATACTTTACTATTTTTGGATGGCTTATAATGAGGATAGGTGGCCAACAGACTTGGTTTCCGACTGGGCAAGTTGAGGCCACCTATCTCACATATGTGGTGTAAATTTGTTTTTTATACATAGAAAAAGAAGGACCTGCCAAGCTTAACAAAAAAACAAAAAATATATTATAAATTCAACTCGTTAATATTAAAAACCTAAGTGATTAATAGTAAACCCCAAGATTAATATTGTAAACCCAAGGGATTAATAAACCCAAGTGATTATTAATATTATAAACCAAAGAGTTTAATATTAAAAACCGAAGGGATTATTAATATTATAAACCCAAGTGATTAACAAACCGAAGGAATTATTAATATTTTAAACCCAAGAGATTAATATTAAACCCTTGGAATATAAACCTTAATATTAATATTATATTCCCTAGGGGCTATAAACCTAAGGGATTAATATTAAACCTTAGAATTAATATTATAGGGCCAACGGATTATAAAGCTTAGAATTGATATTATAAACCCTAAGATTAATATATAAACAAGATTAATACTATAAAACTTAAGATTATAAACCCTAATATATTATTATACATATTAGAGATTAATATTATAAACCCAAGGGATTATAAACATTGGGATTAATATCAAACCCTACAAATATACATAATAAGATTAATATTATAAAACCAAGGGATTATAAGCATTACGATAATAATTGTGAGATTGATTAATATTATAAACCTAAGGGATTGTTAGTATTATAAACAAAAGGGATTAATAAACCCAAGTGATTAGTATTAAACCCTAATATTAATAGTATAAAACCTAAGATTAATATTATAAACTCAATATTAAAAATCGATAATATTACAAACCTAATATTAAACCTGAGTTTTATGATGTACAATGTGACGTTGAAAAAATTACATTGTAATGTACCATTGCAACAAAGATTGTCACATTGATTGTCATATTGAGATCATGTTTGTCATAATGTTATGATGGATAGATTGTTGTACCATTTGAATGTCACAATATTAAACCCTAATATAAAACCCTAACATTCTAAAACATAATATAATAAACCCTAATATTAATATTGTAAACCGTTACATTAAACCCTACTATTATAAATTTCAAACCCAATATCAAACACTAATATTTTATAAACACAATATTAAAAACCCTAATATTAAACCCCAATTTTGTAATGACACAATGTGACATTGAATAAATTGCAATATAATATAACATTACAATAATGATTGTTAGATTGATTGCCACATTAAGACATTGTTTGTTGCAATGTGATGTAGGATAGATTTTAAACCACTAATGTGGTTGTGGATTATAATATTAAACCCTAAGTTTAATATATTAAACCCTAGTATTGTAAACCCTAAGATTAATATTAAATCGTACGACAAAAATTATAAGCCTTAGGATTATAAACCCTAGGATTAATATTATATACTCTAGGATTAATATTAAAACCTACGGGTAGTCCACGGGCTCTTGGATGGCGATTGGGTGCTCTATTAAGGCACTCCTTGATGTGAAGTCAGTGGTTCAATTCCCCGTCATAATTAGAGTTATATATTGGATATGTTGATGATTATGTAGTCCCACCCAAACTTAGTAATGCACAATCGTGTTGGCTACTTTGCAGCTCCACCTATACTCCCTCTCCACCCCCTTCCTTCATATGTTGTTGTCAGATATGGCCTCCTTTTTGTTTTTCCCTGGTATGTTATGGCCTCAATGCCTATCAAAAATAAAGACTGTAAAGTGTCCTCTATCATATCCTCTAGTCCATAATCTCAACAAGTCTGGTCGGCACAAGGGAAAGGGGACTGTTGAGACATATTTTGTAAGTTATGTTTTCCTTAAAATCTACTGAATGTATTTTGAATGACAAAAAAAATATTAAACCCTAGGATTAGTATTATAAGCACTAAGATTAATATTATAAACCTAATAGTGAACCCTAAGATTATAAATTATAAACCAAATATTAAAAAACATAATATTAAACACCAATTTTGTAATGTCGTAATGTGACATTAAATAAATTGCAATATAATGTAACATTGTGACAATGATTGTCATATTGATTGTTTCATTGAGACATTATTTGTCACAATGAGACATTGGATAGATTTTTGTATCAATCGAAGGTCACAATGTTGAACCCTAACATAAAACCCTGACATTACAAAATTCAATATAATAAACCTTAAGATTAATATTATAAACTCTTTATTAAGCCCTAATATTATAAACCAATATTAAAATCCCTAATATTAAACCCCAATTTTGTAATGTTGCAACACAATGTTGAATAAATGTGATGTAATGCAACATTGTGACAATAATTCTCCGATTGATTTTTACATTGAGATAATGTTTGTCACAATGCGACGTTGGATAGATTTTTGTACCTTCACAATGTCACAATATTAAACCATAATAAAAAACCTAACATTATAAAACCAACTATAATAAACCCTAAGAGTAAAATTATAAACCCTAGGGTTTGTAATTCTTAGATTGATTGTCACATTGAGACAATGTTTGTCACAATGCGACATTGGATAAACTTTTGTACCTTCACAACGTCATAATATTAAAGCCTAATAAAAAACTATAACATTATAAAACCCAATATAATAAACAGCAACATTAATATTATAAAACCTAAATTTAATATATTAGACCCTAGGATTAATATGATAAAAACTAGGATTTATACTATAAAACGTAGGTTTAATATTAAACCCTAGGATTAATATTACAAACCCTATCATTATTAATATAAACCCTAGGTTTAATATTAAACCTTGGGATTAATATTATAAACCCTAATATTATAAACTATATGATTAATATATTAAACCCTAGCATTATAAACCCTAAGATTAATATTATAAACTCTAAGATATTAAATTCTAAGTTTAAAATATCAAATCCTAGTATTATAAATCCTATAACTAATATCATAAACCCTAGGATTATAAAGTCTAGGATTAATATTATAAACCCTAGGATTATGAACCCTAAGATTAATATTATAAACCCTAATATATTAAATCCTAAGTTTAAAATATTAAACCATAGTATTATGAACATTAGAATTAATATTATGAGCCTAGAATTATAAAGCCTAGGATTAATATTATAAACCCTAGCATTATAAGCCATAGAACTAATATTATAAACCTTAAGATTAATATATTAATATTATAAAACCCTAACATTATAAATCATAACATTATAAATCCTGAGATTAATGTTATAAACCTAAGATGTACACTATATTGCCAATTTCACCCCTTTCAGGTACAAAAACAATTGTTATGGCTTTTGAATTATGTTAGTGCTTTTTTTCTCGACCTAAAAGGAATACTCTTCATTATTGTTTATGTCATTTTTTTCCTAACAAAAGTGATCTTTAATAAATAAAAAGAATCTTAAAAAAGGAAAAAATTACAAAAGGATTAATTTATACACGATAAAAAATAACATAAACATATGCAATTTTAATCTTTTCAATACATCTCCTAGGATTAAAACCTCAATATTAAAATCCATAATATTAAACCTCAATTTTGTAATGTTATATTGCGCCATCGAATAAATGTGATGTAATGTAACATTGCAACAATAATTCTCAAATTAATCATCGCATTTAGACCATGTTTGTCACAATGTGACATTGAATAGATTTTTGTGCCTTTACAACATCACAATATTAAAACCTAATAAAAAAAAAACCCTAACATTATAAAACCTAATATAATAAACCCTACAATTAATATTATAGACCTTAATATTATATACACTAGGATTAATATTAAAAACCCTAGAATTATTACTATAAACATTAGGTTTAATATTAAACCTTAGGATTAATATTATAAACCCTGGGATTGCAACATAATGTAAGATTGTGACAATGATTGTCACATTAAATGTTGCATTGAGACATTGTTAGTCAGAGTGCAGCATTGGATGCATTTGTGTAGCAATCCAACATCACAATATTGAACCCTAATATAAAACCCTAACATTATAAAAATTAATATAATAAACCCTAAGATTAATATTATGAACCGTAATATTATAAATTATAAATCCTATATTAATCCCTAATATTATAAACCCAATATTAAAATCCCAAATATTAAACCCCAATTTTGTAATGTTGCAATGCGACGTTGAATAAATGTGTTTTAATGTAGCATTGTGAGAATAATTCTTACATTGCTTTTCGCATTGAGATAATAGTTTTCACAATGTGTCATTGGATAGATTTTTGTACCTTTACAATGTAACAATATTAAACTCTAAGAAAAAAAACCCTAATATTATAAAAATCAATATAATAAACCATAAGATTAATGTTTTTTTTTTTTTTTTTTTTGTAAATCGGACTATTCTATTATAATACAAAAAGTTACAGAGGGTTACAATTTCCGCCAAAATTGGCTACATGGACAGGATGACATTTTGAATCTGAAACTGAGCCTGAGAGGGAGGATTGTGAGACTGTCCTCTTTTCCCCAGCTAGAACCATAACTATACTGAAGACTACAAAACTGAACCTACCACTCCCTGCAACGCGAGGGAGGAGGTTGCAGACCCTTACAATACTGAGAAAGTGCTTACAGACGCTGAACTGATAAGGCAGAACTGACATTACAGACTCGGATACATAAACCATGATTGACATAGACCTTGCAGAAATGAACATAGACATGGACTGACTCCCAAAATCGATAGGTGTAGCTTTGATGACTTCCAAAAATGAACAGAACATAGCCATACCACCATAGAAGCCCAGACCGCGCACCTAGGTGCGAGGATTTGGAGGCTCCTCCACCATTGGGCTGATGAAAGTGCCGTGTGGCTCCTCCACCACCGGGCAGCCGTAGGAGTCTGAGTCACTCGTGTCGGTGTAAGGCGCGGTGTTCCTCTCAGGCTCGCTTGGTCCAGCTTGGTTTCTCGCCACCTCACCCGCGGCTTCCTGAGACTGTAATTGCTGACCATGAACAGGCGATGGTGGCCTTGGATCAGCTGGGGCTCCAGGTCGGTCTTGGTGCTCGCATTTTTCAATGCGCACTGAGACGAAATACACTGCATTGTCCAGGATGCAGGGGAACATGAAACAGGTTGATGGATGCCCTCCAAAGGGACATACTGCCGACCTGCCCCGCCCTCTGCCTCGCCCTCTCCCTGTGCGAGCTTGTGGAGAGAGAATTTCCTCTGAGGACGCAGAGGACTGTGGAGACGAGGCTCTTGCTCGGGCTCTACCTCTTGAGCCACCACGCCGACAGGCTCCACGTTGCCGTTCTCGTGGCATGATTCAACGCCAAAACTAACCAAAGGACACAGACTCTTCAAGAGCTGGATGTCGATTCTTTTCTCCCAGGACAGAGACCAGGCCTGATACAGAACCACACCCGGAGAGATTATCCCAGCTAATTGACCCGACCCACACCCAGAAAATACAGTACGCCCTAGAAATGCCCCTCGAACCAGGACCCCAGGAGATGGCCACGCTGCACAGATCAAAATTCGGTCATTGACAGTGCCGCCCCATACTAAAGCGACAGCCCAAGTTCTCAGGTGTTTCAGGCTCTCAACCAAGGCCTCAATAGCTGAGGGCCAAGGTTGATGGACAATCTTTCTCCCACATCGGGCAGACATCCAAGAATTGAGTACTCCTCTCCCTAACGAAACCAGACAACCGGACAACCAGACAACTAGAGCTTCACTCACCAGACAACCAGAGTTGCGCTCACCAGAGCTACTGTCGCGTCTCACCAGCTTTCGCAGACAGTTCCCCTCACCGCTCACTCTTGAAACCAGAGAATTCCTCAGCCTGACACCCCGCTCAACCAGATAACCAGAGCTTCGCTCTCCTGAACCTCGCGAATGCCTACCCCTCGGCGTCGAAATGCAGCCTCTCGGCAGTCTAATACCCCTGCCAACTTGAGAGAGCCCGCCTACATTAACTCTGGCCAGACTCCTTCGCGAGTCTTCGGCCCATCTGTCCAGAGCTGGCGGCCACTTGTCATTGAATGACGCCGCCTTCTCATTAATTGCACGGTCATTCACCCGCAGCCGGGGCCATAAGATTAATGTTATAAACTCTAAGTTTAATATATTAAACCATATGATTATAAACCCTAGAATTAATATTATAAACCTTCAGATTTATATTATAAACCCTAAGTTAATATGAAACTCTAGTATTAATATTACAAATCGTGACAATATTATTATAAATCTTCGATTTAATATTAAATTGTGGGATTAATATTATAAATCATCGGATTATAAACCCTATGGTTCATAGTATAAACCTTGAGATATTAAACCCTTAGCTTGAAAGATTAAACCCTAGTATTATAAACCCTAGAATTATTATTATAAACCCTAGGATTAATATTATAAACCCTAGTAATATAAGCCCTAGAATTAATATGATAAATCTTAGCATTAATATTATAAACCCTAAAATTAATATTATAAAGCCTAAGATTAATATTATAAACTCTAAGATGTGCACTACATTGCCACTTTCACCCCTTTCAAAGACAAAAACAATTGTTACTACTTTTGAATTATGGTATTGCATTTGTTCTTGACCTAAAAGGAATGTTGTTTGTTGCTCATTTGTCATGTTTTCCTCCAAAAAGTAATCTTTAATAAATAGCAAGAAGCTTAGAAAAGAAAAAAACATAAAATTAAAGGATTAATTTATATACGATAAAAATTAACATAAACATATGTAATTTTGATCCTTTGAATCTTTTCAATACATATGTAATTATTAACCCTATGATTATTATTATAAACTCGAGGTTTAATATTAGAGCCTATGATTAATACTATGAATCTTAGGATTATAAAATCTAGGATTAATATTATAAACCCTAAGATAAATATTAAAAACCCTATGATTAATATATTAAACCCCAATATTAACATATTAAACCTAACTTTAATATATTAAACCCTAGGATTATAAACCTTAAGATTAATATTACAAACCCTAAGATATTAAGCTCTTAAGTTTAATATATGAAACTCTAGTATTATAAAACTTAGAATTACAAAGCCTAAGATTAATATTATAAACTCTAGGATTGATATTATAAACCCCAGTATTATAAACCTTAGTATTAATATTATAAACCCTAAAAATAATATTGTAAACCCTAAGATTAATTTATTAATATTATAAAACCTTAACATTATAAATCTTAATATTATAAACCCTAAGATTAATATTATAAACTTTAAGATGTGTGATGTATCACCACTTTTACCTTTTTGAAGTACAAAAACAACTATTACTCTTTTTGAATTCCATTGTTGCTTTTGTTGTCAACCTAAAAGGAATACTCTTCATTACTGTATATATTATTTGTTGCCTTAAAAAATAATCAATAATCTTTAATAAATAGAAAGAAGCTTAAAAGAGGAAAATAATACAAAACTAAGGATTAATTTATACACAATAAAAAATAACATAAACATATGTAAATCTTATCTTTTTAATTCATTATACATGTATACTCTAATATACACTTTATTTGGATATACCTATATAATATGCTTTTCTTATATTAAAATTAAAATTTATAATTTTATTTATTTTTAAATTTATTAAATAAATTATTACTAATAGAATGTATAGGTTATAAACAAAATTATTTTATATATATAATATATATATATATATATATATATAAATAAATTATGTACAAACAAATAAAAACCAGAATATTAGAAATAAGAAATAATATGGTCTGAAACATAGAAATATCACATGAAATTAGATAAGTTTTAAATGTAGGTTTTAACCCTGTACAAAAATTACCTATAAACGAATTTTTCAAACATGAAAATAAACAATGGTAAGAACAAAAAACAAATATACACAAAGATTTTCCCCTAGATCCTAAAACCGAGAATACTAGATTGATTTTTCATTAGGTTCCTCTTAATGTTACAATACATATATATACATGTCGAAGCATTCATAAACCCCAATCCATAACGCTGGATTAGTACATACTTGTAGTTCGCTTGACTGGATCTACAAAATATCATGGGTAGAAAACCATCATGTCCAAGACCATGTGCAAAACCCATGCACAAAACCATGGTTGGGTTCCCCCACCATTTATGGCTCCCCCCCCCATCCTTGAATCCACCCAACTATTATTTGGTCCACATAAAAAATAATTTTCCTAGGACGATGCCCTGGATCTTGTGCAATAGCCTCCCTACAAATCCCCCAATAGGGAGGGTTTTCACCCCCCTCATGAACCCCCCCCCCCACTGTGCTCGGCACAATGTATAATGCGTGCAACTAATCGTGGAAAGAATATAAGACACACCAAAAACAAAATATTTTATTATTCAGAAGTTGGATACAATGTTCACTTCCTTATTCAAGGGGGTAACCTCCAACAGAGCAGAGCTCAATTACAATAAGACTCGATGGTTCTTCTCTTACTATCTAAGACTATTTATAGCTTAATGACTTCCAAAACCATAACTATGATTGGTCCCTTGCATAACATGGATTAACCACTTTATTTATTAACTAGGTTCCATTTATAACTTATTATGGTCCCTTTTCTATAATGTGGATCAACCACTTACAAATATTATTAATGCAGATTCCTGCTTACGAGCTTTATTGACTCAACTAACTAATTATGACTCTGACTAGACCCCTTGGGGTTATTACACAAATAAATGGGTTATGGTTGGACCATAGCATGCCTTCCTCCATCAAAAGAAAAATAATAGTGGATATTTCCCAAGTTGCATATTCTAGAGAGGTGTCTTTCCACTTGTTGGGAATTCCTTGATCATGCAACCACAAATATGTCTTTCATGATTATCAAGGAGTTGTTCTGGTTAGAGCCAAAGCGAACCTTACTCATATAATTATGGAAGACCTTTTTTAACCTTGCAATTGGTCCCCCCCACTTTCTTGAGGCGTGATACATTTGAAGTAGTTGGAAAGGCTAGTTTGTAAGTGACTTCTTTGATACATTGAAGTACCTCATAAGGCCCATAGAATTTTTGTCCTAGTTTCTCGCAGCCCTTTTCTTTGAGAGAGATTTTCTTATATAGTTGGAGATCCATGAATGCTTGGTCACCTACTTGAAATGACTACTCAGAACGATGTTGGTCAGCCTATTTCTTCATTTTGTTATGCGCATGATGTAGATTATCTTTGAGATGAGCGATCATGGCGACACATTTCTATAGGAATTGATCAACTTCCTATATCTTAGAACATATGGGGACATAAGAAGATGGTGAAGCTGGGAGTTTAACATACATTGCCTCATATGGAATCATCTTGGTGGCTTCATGATAGTTAGTATTATACCACCATTTAGCTAAAGGCAACCATTGTACCCATTGACGTTGCTTGTCTGAAGTGAAGCACCTTAGATAGTTCTCCAAACATTTGTTGACTACCTCTGTTTTCCCACCTATTTGGGGACGATAGGCATACTTATTTGGATTTTCATGCCTTGGAGATTCAAAAGTTCTTGCCAAATTTTGCTTGTGAAAGTGGGGTCTCGATCAAACACAATGGAATTGGGCACACCATGTAGTTTGAAGATTTGGTCCATGAAAAATTGAGCCACCAATGTTGGGGCAAATGAGTGTGGTAGAGTGCAAAAATGATCATACTTGAAAAGTCTATCAACAACCACCATGATGATTGATTTGTTGCCTAACTTTGGGAGACATGTAATAAAATCCATGGAAACATCCATCTAGATGGAAGTAGGAAGTGACAATGGTTGTAAGGTTCCTGGTAGCTTGATCCTTTCCCTGTTATTGCATTGGCATAGATCACATTTAGCTAAAATTAAGAATTTTATTCTTCATGTCAATCCAAAAATAAAGAGCGGCATGCTCATGCATAAGTCTTTGAAAGCCTGAATTTCTTGCAATCGAAGAGGAGTTCAACTCTTCCAATATACGAGTATTGAGGGTGGAGGTCAGGGATAGCACTACTCGATCCTTGTAGCAAAGAACCTCATCCTTCTAAGAGTAGTCTTCTGAGGAATTAGGATCTGCTCTTAAGTTATTAATGAGTTGTGACAAAGAGTGGTGAGAGAACCATTCATGGTGGTCCTCTTCAATCCAATTTGGTATGGATAGATAGAGTGATATAAAGGTGCCCTCATCCTCAAACTAGCATGATAAGGCATCAACCACTACATTTTCACGCCCCTTCTTGTAAATTATCTCAACATTTTTGTAAACCATTTATTTTGCTAATGATGGGAATATTTAAATCGTCCCAGCATCAACCATTTATTTTGTCATGGCTATGATGGTCAGTTTGGATTTGGAAACTTCTTCCCAATAAGTATGGTCGCCAAGTGTCTACTACATTTAAGATGGCCATAATTTCTTTCTCATATGTAGATTGACCTAGATTTTTACCACTAAGTTGTTGACTAGTGAAATCCAATGGTCTACCTTCCTGCATTAATGTTATGCCAATGCCTGTACCTAAAGCATCACATTCGATCACAAAATATTGGTGAAGTATGGTAACTGGAGAAGAGCACATGGCCTGTTTGAGAGCCAATAAGGCCTGTTGAGTTGTGTCAGTATAGAGAAATGATTTTTTCTTAAGAATATTAGTGAGGGGTCTAGAAATGCATCCATAATTGCAGAAAAATTTGCGATAGTAGCCTGTGAGACCCAATAATACCCACAAACTCTTCAAGGTTTTTGGTTGGGGCCAATCTTCCATTTCCTAAATCTTTTTGGGATCAACACTCACTCTATCACAACCCACAGTGTGTCCCAAATAGTCAAATTCTTGCATGCCAAAGAGCACTAGGATAATTTGACAAATAATTTGTGGTCTTGGAGAAATTGCAATATCTAGTCAACATCATGAAGGTGTTTGTCCCATGTTATGTTGTAGATGAGAATGTCATCGAAAAATTCTAGGACAAATTTTATGAGATCTGGTTTTATAAGATGGTTCATGAGGCTCTGAAAAGTGGATGGAGAATTAGAGAGACCAAATGGCATGACAAATAATTCATAATGGCCTTCATGAGTTTGGAAGGTTGTCTTGGGAATGTCAACTTCCTTCATGCGTGTTTGGTGATGGCCTAACCAGAGGTCTAGCTTGGTAAAACATTTAGCACCATGCAGTTCATCAAGCAGATCATCAACTACTGGAATAGGAAATTTTTCCTTGATAGTGAGCTTGTTGAGGACCCTAAAGTCGAGACACATATGCCATTCTCCATATTTATTATGACTGCTGGAGATGAGTAATGGTTGTTGTTGGGACGAATAACACTGGCTTCGAGGAGTTCCTTGATGATTTTGTAGATTTCATTCTTTTGTGGAGAAGGATATTGATATGGGCAGACATTTGGCAGATCGGAACTTAGGACAAAAGGGATTCTATGATCATGTTCATCCCCAAAGGGTGGGAGCTCTTTAAGTTTGTCAAAGACCCCCTGGTAGCGATATAATACTTGTTGCATATCAAGATGAATATGAGGAGCAATATATTCAATGAACTAGATGGCATTAAATTGGGCTACTACCCCATGATGGCCCTTTTTAAAAGCTTCTCCATTTGTTGTGAGATGATGATAGTAGGAGCACCTGCCAGGAGTTTCCTCAATGTATGATTGTGTCTGTTCTACTTAAATCTCATATATAACTCTTGGAAATTCATTATGATAGGGCCTAGTGTGCAGAGCCATTCAGAACCAAGGAAAACGTCACAACCACCCATTTCAATGGAAAACATGTGGGTTTTTAGGTGATAATCCTCCATCTGAAGCTTAATATTTTCATAGCATCCTTCACATTTCATTGTCCCCCCATCAATAGTAAGGACTTGGAAATTAGATATCACCCGTACAAAACATTGAAAAACTTATGCTACTCTCTTATGGAAAAAGTTATGAGTGTTTCCACTATCAGTCAACAAAACCATTGGCTGATGTTTAATAAAACCTCAGATTTTGAGAGTTGGGGGTGAGGAAAATCTAGCCAAGGCAAGTAGTGATATAATCATCTCATTTGGTGTAGCTATGATATCATTTTCTAGGTCAGTTTGGGGTTTGCCCTCTTCTTCCTCAGGCACTTAGTGGATGGAGTTTCATCAATTGAGTTGTTTTCAATGGCATTAATTTGAAAGAATTTTGGTTCCTTGCATTTATGTCCTAGGGAGTACTTGTATCACAGTAGTAGCAGAGTCCTTGTTTCCTTCTTTCGGCCATTTCTTACAATGACACATTTTGAACCTTGTTGGGTGTGTGTTATATTCTTTCCACGACTAGCCCCATGTGAAAGGGGGTCATGGGGGGGTGGTAGCCTCCACTATTCGTTGCACCGGGCAGTAGCAGGGGGGGCAGTATCCCCTTCAGTTAGGGGGTTTGAGGGGGGTTGTAGCCCCCCTCTACAAGGTCAGCTGCAACACCCCAATATATATATATATATATATATATATATTTGGACCCTATATTAGGTGGGCGAACCTACCTATGGTTTTGTGCATGGTTTTTGTACATGGTTTTCGACATGATGGTTTTATATCCATGGTATTTTTGTAGATCTGGTCAAGGGATCTACAGATAAATATCAAGAAATTTAATGGTGAAAGTTCTGAGTTGTGGAAACTCAAGATGGAGGATGTGTTGGTGGATAAATATTAGTGGATCGTGGTACATCCGAGTACTAAACCAATGGAAATGTCAACTAAATACTAGCCGAAGTTGGATTGGACGGCAAAGAGCACAATATAGTTGTGTATATTAGATTCAGTTTTGTTGAATGTATCAAGGGAAGCTTCAGAGTAGGCTTTAGGGGACAAGTTAGGGATTTTATACCAATCTAAGTCTCTTGTAAATAAATTTTTCCTACGAAAAAAGATGTATAACCTGAGGATGACGGAGGGAGACTCAATGACTGAGCCTCTCAACACCTTTAATACTATGGTAAGCCAGTTGTTACCTATTGATATAAAAATTTCAGATGAGTATAATTGCATCAATTTGTTGTGTTCTCTACCAGATTTATGGGATAGTTTGGTTGTTGCAATAGGTATAAATGTGACTGCCTTGAAATTTGATGAAATATTCTCATCGTTGTTGTCGTAGGAAATGAGAAGGAAAAATATGGAGGGCCAGAATGGTGATGCCTTGTTTGTACGAGGATGGTCCTAGAATAGAAACAAAAATAAATCCTTGAGTGGGAGACCTAAGTCTAGAGGGAGATCTAAATCTCCAAGAAAACCTGTAAAGGTGTGCTGGAAATGCAGAAAGGAAAGTAACTTCAAAAAGGACTGTAGATCTAAATCTCCTATGAAAGGAAAGGGATCTGATGATGCTCCTTCTGCAGAGGTGAAAACCACATCAGATGAAGGTGGGGATTTGTACTTGGCTTCTTCTTCAAGTACACATGTAGATCGTGAGGCATGGTTGATTGACTTAGGTGCATCCTTTCACTTCACTCCCCATGGGGAGTGGTTCTAGGAGTATGATAAATATGATGGTGGTCATGAATTCTTAGGGGATGACACGAAGGCTAGAATTGTTGATCATGGTATATTCAAGTTTAATTTGCAAGGTGGAAGGATTATAACACTTCTGGGTGTTCTACATATTCTTGCATTAGCCAGAAATTGGATTTTTGTAAGAAAGTTGGATGATACAGGTGTAAAAATAGTGTTCAAGAAAGATACCTGCAAGTTGATTCAGGGAGCATTGGTATTGATGTGAGGAGTTTATATTGGAACTATCTACAAGCTTCAGGGTAGAATTGTTATTTATGGGTGCAACAGTTCTGTGGTTCCTAAAATTGGAGCAAAAAATCTAGTGGTCTCTGGAGAAAATACCATGCTATGGCATCAAAGGCTTGGACATATTGGAGAGAAGGGACTTCGAATACTTCACGGTAATGGTATGGTAGAAGGTATGTCTAATTTATCTTTGGATTTTGTTTTCTATGAAAATTGTGTATATGGGAAGCAAAATTGGGTGAGTTTCCCCTTAGGTGATAAGCAGGCGAAACAAATATTAGAGCTTGTGCATAGTGATGTGTTTGGACCTGTGTCGATTCCATCACTGGGTAAGTCTATGTACTATGTATTATTTATATATGAATTATCAAGGAATACATGGATATATTTCCTCAGGAAGAAATCTGAAGTCTTTGACAAGTTTAAAGAATTTAAGGCTCTAGTGGAAAACTAGACAAAGAAGAATATAAAGGTGTTGAGGACAGATAATGGTGGAGAGTTTTGCAAGAAGGAATTTTAAAAGTTCTTTAAAAATTTCGATAGAGCATGACAGAATAATACTCCATACACACCTCAGAAAAATGGAGTTGTTGAAAGAATGAATAGGATGTTGATGGAAAAGGAAAGAAGCATGCTCAGTGGTGTCCGGTTAGGACAAGAATTCTGTGCAGAGGCGGTGGAGACTGCATGTCACCTGGTCAACAGATCACCTTCATCACCGTTGGAGAATAAGATTCTACAAGAGGTATAAACTGGTAAGAAACCCTCTCTTTCACATATGAGGGTATTTGGATGTGATGCATGTGTACATGTTCCAAAGGATAAAAGGACCAAGTTGGATAGTAAATATGAAAGGTGCATCTTTATTGGGTATAAGGATGGTTTAAAAGGTTATAATATTTGGAACCCAGAAACAAGGAAGGTTGCGTACAACTGCCATGTGATGTTTAGAGAGGTGAAAGATGTTATTAAACATGAATTCCTACAAAAGGAACCTGAAGAGATAGAGTTTGAGCTAAAGGAGGAGGAATCATACTCTACAACAAAAGAGGAATTAGAATATGAAGAGCCACAAACTCCATTTGTGAGAAGACCGGTTCGAGAAAGAAGACAACCAGAAAGGTATAGTCCAATTGCGTTCTATTCAAATTTTTCTTTATCTATTACAGTTGATGATCCCAAAACTGCTAGGGAAGCATTAGATTTAGAGGATAGAAAACTCTGGAAATAGGCCATGGTTGATGAAATGGAATCTTTGCACAAAAATGAGGTCTGGGATCTAGTGGAGTTTCCAGCTAGAAGGAAACCCATTGGCAGCAAATGGGTGTTTAAGAAGAAGATGAATGAAGAAGGCAAGGTGGAGAAATAAAAATCTTAGTTGGTAGCAAAAGGTTATTCCTAGGTGTTGGGAATTCATTTTGGTGATATTTTTTTCTCTTGTTGCGAAGGTAGGTTTTATTAAATTACTTTTATCTATTGTTGCTACTTCTGATTTTGAGGTAGAATAGATGGATGTGAAGACAACATTTCTTCACGGTGATCTCAAAGAAGAGATCTACATGAAGCAACCTAAAGAATTTGTGGTGAAGAGTAAGACAGAACTAGTATGTAGGTTGAAAAAGCCTTGTTATGGGTTAAAACAGTCACCAAGGATGTGGTACCAGAAATTTGATACATATATACGATGACTTGGCTTCACGAGAAGAAAAGAAAATAATTGTGTGTATTTTAAATTAATTCGTGACCATGTTATTTATTTGGTCTTGTATGTGGATGATATGTTGGTGATTGGAAATAAAAAATAAATTATCCAGGAATTGAAGATCCAATTTTCTTCCAATTTCGACATGAAAGATCTTGGTGCTACAAGCTATATTTTGGGCATGGAAATTAAATGAGATTGGGAATAAAGGAAGCTCTGGTTAATCCAAAGGAAGTATTTCAAGACAATATTGTAGAGGTTTAATATGCAGAATAGTAAACCAGTGAAGGTTCCTATTCATGTCGGTGTAAAGTTATCTATTGAATAGTGTCCCAAGACACAAGAAGAGGAAGAGGACATGTCCCATGTTCCACATGCAAGTGCAGTCAGTAGCCTAATGTCTGCAATGGTTTTTACTAGCCCAAACATTGCCCATGCAGTGGGAGTATTGAGCACATCTATTTCAAAACCAGGGAAGGATCATTGGACAACAGTGAAGCGGGTTTTCAGGTATTTGTGTGGCACTAGTGATTATGCTCTGTGCTACCAAGGAAGAAAAAGATTGGATAGATTTTTTGACATCCATGGATTTGTTGATACAGATCAGGGTGGAAATATAGATTAGAGAAGATCTGCAAGTGGGTATGTGTTTAACCTATTTGGAGGTCCAGTCGGTTGGATGAGAAAGAGACATTCTATAGTGGAACTTTCAACTATAGAGGCAGAATACATGGCAACCACTCATGCAAGCAAGGAAGCAGTTTAGTTGCAGATATTTTTTTCAAGTATGGGTACAGCGATCTATACGGATAGACTATGACATCCATAGTGCAATTTTCTTGGAAAAGAACCCTGCTTATCATTCAAAGACAAAACACATTGATGTTCAGTATCACTTTGTAAGGGATATGGTTGAGGACAAAAAGGTGTTGCTGGTAAAGGTGGACACTTTGAAGAATACTGCAGATTCATTGACAAAGTTTGTAAGCACTAAGAAGTTTTCTTTGTGTAGAGAAACAATGGGCGTTACAGGGCTGGACCAATGACTAAGCTCTCCTGTGGCCCCCCGTGTAAATAAAACAACAAGGGGGAGAATTTTGTATGTGTGTTATATTCTTTCCACGAAATTTTTTTTGAACTCTCTATTAGGTGGGCAGACCTACCTATGGTTTGTGAATGGATTCCGCACATGGTTTTGGGCATGATGGTTTTCTGTCCATGGTATTTTGTAGATCTGGTCAAGGGAACTACGATTATGTTGTAATCCAAGGTTAATGGATTGGGGTTTATGGATGCTTCAGCATGTATATATATGTATTGTAACATTGAAAGGAATATAATGAAAATCAATTTGGTAGTCCTGGTTTTGGGATCTAGGGGAAAATATATGTGTATATTTGTTTTATGTTTTATGCCCTCGCCATTGTTTATTTTCTATTTTTATAGAATTTGTATGCAGGTAATTTTTGTACAGGGTTAAAACCTACAAACCTTAAGTGTTTGAGTGGGGCCCATAGCCTGGGTGGGACATGCCTTTGCAATGAAATTTGGATGATTGGACTGGGAATTTAAGGTGACTTCCATATCTAAGGCCTTCTAGCATTCTTCCAACCAAGTAGCTAGGTGATGCATTTAGACATGGGCTTGGATGGCTTCCTTTAGGCCACTGATGAAACATTCCAAGTAAAATTCATCTCATAGTCCTTCAGTTCTGATGGCCAATTGTTCAAAAGATACATTGTAGTCCCTTTTTGTACTTGTTTTCCTGAGCTTAGTGAGACAAACCAAAAAGTGATATTCCCGGTCAAAGTGGTCACAGATGGATTTTGAGAACATGTTCGAAGTTGAATTTCCTAGAAAACATTTATGATGTCACTACCATCTCTCTTGGTCCAAGTAAAGGGCTCCCACATGTAGTTTTGTTCCATCCTCCTAGATTTTATTAAGAAAGAAATACTCTTCCATTTGTGCCACCCATACTATGGATTAGAGCCATCAAATGTGTACATGTCCAACTTGGGTGTATAGTGTCTCGAAGATTGGTGATCTCCATGGAAATGAATGTGATGGTTGGATTCTCCTTCTATGTGTGTATCAACATTATGCTCTTCACTCATGGGTTTATGAGGTGTGTTTATAGAAGTCAATACTTTTGCAAGCTAGAAGGTAATGATATCCTGGAAATCATTGAATTTTTTCTCGAGGTTATTGACCTTATCAGCAACCCTTTCTACAGCCATAACTTGAGATCTGGTATTAATCATACACTATCCTTGGCCAAATTTCGAGCTCACTTAAGATTGGCATGCTTGGAAAGAGAGGAAGCTCAAGATTCTAGTGGCGTGGGTCACTTGAAGTCACGTCGGGAAAAATTTGGGACTTCCTAAAAATTGGCGGCTTACAAGTGAATGGTACCATTGTGACCAACTCATCATCCTAAATGTTATGGGCTAGGTCTTTTGAAAGTGTCTTGAGATGGCCCCAGACTTGTGTTTTCCCTTTTACTCTGAATGGAGTTTTACTCCCAGCTGATCAATATTGTAGTGGTTGAATTTCAGAAAGCTTGACGCTATCAATTATCCTACGAAAATCAGACCATGACTATAGTAACAAAAACCCCAAGGTATTGATACGGAATAATGTGTTGCGACAATCTAATCTATATGATTGTGGAAAAAACCCTCAATACACAAAGAGTCAGATCTGCACTGTGAAAACTCAAACTATTGAATCTTATCTATACGATGGCAGTAGAAACCCAACTGTTGAATCTGATCTGTACGACAGTGGTAGAACCCCAACTATTGGATCTAATTTGGATAACGGCAGTCAAACCCCAACAATTGGATTTGATCTAGACAATAAGGTAGGGGTAATCTTTAGATAGATGAGGGAACTATGGTCTCAAAGGAGTGTCAGGTGCTACAAATCACAATATACATAGGGGTCCAACAATAGTACTCAACCCAATATTTTAGGGCGCTAAATAAGAAGGATTGACCATACCCTTAGTCGTACTATTGGACTACCCTATTGTATGTGAGAGTAATCTCTCCAAGTTTTGTTCTCAGTGTATTGTAGCAACAAGATAACTGACGACTTAGCTAAGGTTAGGTTTTAGGTTACCATAGGGGGGCTTCTGATATACCCAAGGGTACGTGGAAGTGCAGACTATGCATGGTTTTGTCTAATGGGCTACTACTTGAAAGGGTACCTACAGGGGTTACAAGGGGTCCAAAAAGCATGACCACCTCCTCTAGTTCCTGCATGCATGCCTCCCAAAATTTGCAAGTTTATACGCTCAACAATAGATCCCATGGTTTAAAGATGTCGAAACATGTCTATAGCATAACAAAAAAAAATGTGCAAAAATTGGAGGTACAACTGGCCCTAGAGAGTGCTCTAATACCACTTGTTATGCACTTGACATGCGAGAAAAACTAGAATACCATAAATATGAAACAATATTGCCGGAAACACATAAACATCACATGAAATGACACAAGTTGCAAATATATTTTATTATTCAAAAGTTGGATACAATGTTCACTTTCCTCTTCAAGGGGGAAATGTCCAACAGATTAGAACTTAATTACAATAAGACTTGATGATTCTTCCCTTACTATCTAAGAGTATTTATAGCTTAATGACATCAAAAACCCTAACTACTAGTGGTCCTTTCATAACATGGGTTAGCCACTTGATTTATTAACTATGGCCTATTTATAACTAATTGTGGTCCCTTTTCTATAATGTGGGTCAACCACTTACAATTATTATTAATGTAGATAGCTATTTATAGGCTTTATTGACTCAACTAACTAGTTATGACTCTAACTAGGTCCTTTGGGCTTATTACATAAATAAACGGGTTATGGTTTGACCCTAACAAATTTTGTGTGTATTTAGAGTTTAGACAATAAAAAGTATGAATAAATAGGATAATGTTGTTGGGATGGGGTCCCTAGGGTCAATTTTGTTTAGGTTTGAGTCATTTTTGTAATATCTTTTTGTAGCGAAGGTAAAGTCTCTGCGAAATGTGGAGAGCGTAGTGTGAAGCTAAGTAGAGTCAAAGGGGATTTAGTCCCTTAGTTAGGTAGGTGATAAATTTGTTTTGAGACCTACCCATGGTTCACAAACAATGGTATTGTAAGGAAAATATTATAAATAGTTGAGTCATAGTAATTCTAAGGGAATAACTTTAAGTAAACAATCATTGTAAGGGCACGGTGTGAAGGAAGGAAAAGTTTGTTTTCCTGTACTTAGGTGAAAGGGGAAGGCTCCTCCAACTGAGTGCGCAGAGACCTTGGTAAGTCCACAAGCTAAGTGTGTGGCCCCCTGCAGCTAAGTGCGCAAGGAGGAGATGTCTGTAATTGAACGCTTATTCATAATAAAGACTGTTTGGGAGAAATTATGATGCCTCTATGCCTTGTTATTTACTTATATTTAATTTTATGTATCTTCACTCTGTGATCTATTTTATTTGAATTAATGCTTATTTATTGCACGAAACGGGTAGATCTGTAATATTTATGCATAATAAGTATAATTAACCACCTTCGTGAAGATTGAGGAGTCGTTAGATAGATCTATTGTAGTTAATTTTCCGGAAAGTGTAGATCTACGCGACGACAGATCTAGACCTTAAGGGCTTCATAATAGACATTTACTCTGTGGATATGGTAGATTTGTTATCTTTCTACATGATAAGTACAATTAAGTACCTTCGCGAAGATCTGAAGGTCATTTTGATAGAATTGAAGTAGTTGAAATTTGGGAGGAATAGATCTACGTGAAGGTAGATATAAAGCCTAAGAACCTTATGAAACCATCACACAGGCCTCTAGATGTAGAATTCTAGTTCTAGCATTGCCCAATACTGCTTCAGGTGAGACTGCAGCCTGTGCTACGCTGGTTGTCTCCGAAAGGGCCAGCAATCAGGGTTTTGTTGGTTGGTGCAGTTAAATTTGAACCTGGGTTCCATTGCTAGGACCGGGATTAATTTAAGGAATGTGTGATGTTGAATAAGTGGTTTCCTATTGTTGGGTTGAGGGGGCCTGACCTAGGTTCAATGTTAGTTAGCCAAACGAATCTTTACACTATTGGCCCTTTCGGCATCAGCCCGTGGAGTGCAAACTGAAGTCTCACCCGAAGCAATATGGGGGGATATTGGAACCAAATTTCTGCACACTTGAGATGGTTGTGTTGTCGATTTAGTCTAGCTAGACTTGCCTTCACACCGGTTGCTTAGCCCTCTATTCCACCTTTTAGTACCTTCGTGAAAGGGGTACAATCGGCTTCTACACAGCCCTAATCAAGGACTGAAGTCCTTTCGCACTGCTAGGGCAGCGAACTATGATATTTCCCAAACTAGGCTAAGTGTCTTACTTATCTTATTCACAGATCTTAGTTAGCTTCACATAAACCAATGTTCTTACTTGCATTCACTTAACCAACACAATTACATATATTCACACATCATAAAAGTATTATAAGTGAAATTCATACCCAACATAATAGATGCATAAACAAGAAATAAAGACGCATAAATTGTAGAATACTTCTCTTTATTAATAATTCTGAATAGTTACAAACTCGACCCTCCCTATGCACTTAGTTGCAGGGGTCTACGCACTCAGTTGCATACTTTTAGGCCTTTGTGCACTCAGCTGCAGAACCTCTACCTACGCTACGAACCAAGACTTAGAATTCTACTTCAGAGCTATCTCTCATACATCATATCTTCCTTTCTTCATCGATTGATTCTATTATGCCTCTAACTACTTAGAACTTAGCTCTATTTATATAATCACATGGTCCACGGACCATGGGTAGATCTTCTACAACCGACATTACATTTCCAAAATAAGGGTAGATAACCCTATGACTCTTTAACACCTATGTGCTCTGCAACGACAAAATGTGGATTCTTTACACTTGGATTACAAAAATATGGGCTTTAAACCCCAAAACTGCCCTTGGGGGATCCTGTGCCCAACACCTACTGTGAAATAAATTAAGAAGTCGCTTGATTGGAAGGAACATGCATTTACAGTTGAGTAGAATAGAATTTCGTAGTTATCCAAGGAACAATGGTTGAATAGATACCTATACTCAAACGAAACCATAAATTTTTTGTTTCTTCCCTTGCAAATTGCACAAGTGGTTGTCTAGATTGGCGGATAGTTAGGGTACGCGGAGACTTGAAGATCCTATTGTGTGGATGCTAGAGCTAATGAGCCTCTTGGAAGCTTTAGAAAATAACATCGTGTCAACTATTGATCACTGGATTGATCATATCGTAGGAGGATTCGTCACTAAGCTTGTGATTGATACATCCATCAGCTATAGTGAAGCAAAGCACAGGCTCTTCAAGGGACCGCGAGGTAAGTATTTAAAATCTTTGAAAACTTGGATTAAGATGTTGTTGTGTGAAAATCAGGTTATGTCATTACCTTGATGTTTACGACTACGTGAAGTGGAAAATCCTTCAGAAGGAATGGAGAATCGGCCTCTGTATATAATCCGTTATTAGGATCCTCTTCAAGCGACGACGAAGAACTATTTTGAATACACTGTGAATTGCACTGCAGTTAGTATGTTAGGGTATCCCGTAGATACCTCATCCTTCCACTCCACCTCCACCTCCACATCCATTGCATACACCTACACCTTCACCTCTACCTCCACCTCCACCTCCACCATTCAACATAGAAAATGAAATGAAGATGCCAATCTTTAAAGGGGTAGGGAGCGAAGACTATGAGCAATTTTGGTTTATTGCAAACGCTATGTGTAAAACACAGTAGATTATTGATGATAATATAAAGAAAGTAGAGCTGGTCACAATGCTGCAGGATAGGGCACTGACTTGGTATATCAAGTATTGTCAAGACAAACCTGGCGCGACACTGGTAGAAACTTAGCAAGCGTTGAATAATGAGTTTAAGAAGCCTAAGTCTCAAGCTCAGTTTGTTACAGAGTTTAAGGAAATACAATAAATGGTAAATGAATCATCATGGGATTTTGATCAGAGGCTGAAATGCCTAATCTGGTATGCTAATATGAACATCATGGATGAACAACACAACGACTCATACATTGCTTCATTGTTGCCTCACCTAATGTTACCATTATCGTAGCACAAGATAGCAATGCAAGCAGAAGATGTGGAGATCACAATGAGGTTGGAAGCCTCGCTAGTACAAGATACAAACATTGGAGTACAACAGATTCACTCGCAGCTGGCAAGTCTGAACCTGGAGTTGTAAAGCCTGAAGAAGGGAAAGGAAACCCAACTTGAAGTTCGCACAGAAGTTTGGTGCCTGAAATGAAAGGACCACGATCATGATAAGGACCATTGTCTGGTTTATCAGAATTATCTTATTTGGGGGGGTTGTCCCCCTGAAGCCAGAAAATACGGTTGGGCTGAGAAAAGTAGCAAAATTGTGGTGTGTTATTTATCAGGTCACAAGACATCATGCAATGGAAAATCATCATCTACTACAGAAATTTGTATACACGCCCCAATAGTTGTTTTGCAATTTCTCAAAATTTTTCATTCATGATGAGTGCCATTTTCGAAGTTATGAATTAATGATGGATAGAACCCCTACCTATCGAATGTAGGTAGAAACTCAGCCTAAGGATCAGAATGTGGGTGCAGTGCCCGAAGGATTTCAAGGTCGTGGATGAGGAAGAGGAGGAGGGTCTGGTAGAGGTCGTGGACAAGTTATTTGTTATCTGTCTCGTCAATATTGCAGAAATTTTAATCATGTGATATAATATTTCCCAATGCTTATAGCAAATATGCAAGAAAAGAAGACGTAGACCCAGTATCCTACACAGCATATCTAGATGATGAGGGCAGAGCCTCACGAAGAGGATCATAACACCAATATCGTAATGCGCAGTGGTATGGCCACAAGAGAAGATAAGGGAAAGCAACCAGAAGCTGAAGGATGGGTGCCCAAGGTAGTATAAAAAGAAGTCGAGTTTGACCTCAAATAAGCCAGGGAAACTTTTATGAAAGTTAAGAAAAGCTTTTCTGGGGCTTCTACGTCGGGGAGTCAAGAGAAATTAGCTGGAAATAGTGAAGCACAAGATTTGGATCCTTCGTTGTTGGCCAGTTTTCTCAAAACTTGTATGAAGTTGTTGAGGGATAAGAAGGTGGTAGAAGGACTTCAGGAGCTAATCGAAAATTTCACTGGAAAAATTAAGATTCCTACATAATAGCACGTTGTGAGGCAATTAGGTAAACACAAGAAGCGAACAGGGCACGAGATGAGGTTGACCGCGTAGATAGGAGAGTATGAAATGGACAAAGTCATCCTGGATTTGGGTTATGATGCAAACATGATACCTAAGAAGACATGGGAAAGGATGGGGAGACTTGCATTGCAATGGTCTCCTATACAGCTATGCATGGCCAATCAACAGAAGTTTATTCCTATGGGGTGCCCGTACGGGGTAACAATAGACATTGAAGGAGAAAGCGATTTGGCTAATTTTGAAGTAATTGAAATTGTGGATGACAAAAATCCTTACCCTGCACTACTCGAAATTGATTGGGCCTTTGATATGGATGTGGTGATTAATCTAAAGGAGTGAAGGATGACTTTTGAGAAGAAGGCGCTCAGGGTTATTATGCCACTGGACCCTACTAAAGGAGCATGCTACACTAAATCAGTCTGCCTATGTGGAAGACATTGATTTGGATCAAATCTACAAAATTACTGCACATGATGAAGATTGGATCAATCCCACTACAAATGGGTGGATCACATGGGACAGAGACAACTCCTATACCTTAGACTTAGATGAAGAGCTCGAACACTAGCAAAATAGGTTGCATGAGGTATTTACGCTACGCTGCAATATGATGACAAAATCATTGCAGTGTATATCTACATAGGTAAGGAAACTTCCGCATTATGATGGCTTAAATTATATCAATCTTTTTTTGGATGAGTTTGAAAGGGAGGTGCTCGAGGAACATTGATTTGAGGCACTTGAATTGGCATTGCATGCTACACATGCTCGATGGTGGGGTACACATAAGGAAAGCTTCGCTGACTGGAAGGAATACAAGCGAATGATGAAGCTAAGGTTTGGATACGTTAATACCTAGATGACTGAGAAATATAGCGGAAGGTATTATCCATGTGAGCACTTGGCACGGTGGACTAAAGCTTGGGGAGAAGAACCACAGCCAAAATGGGTACACATTTTCAGTCACACCTTAGATACTATTCCCATGAATTGGTACTTGGAAACAGAGCTACGCCATGGGACAACTGAATGGGATATCTTGAGTTAAAGCTTCTTATTAACTTTTAGTTTTGAGGATGGATTTGAATCCATTGATGAAGCACTACAAGAGATTAAGACTTTTATATTTACAATGCCTGAAGAACTGGTGGAATGGGTACAACCAGACTGGAGTGCACAACTATGCCATGTACTGGAATGCTACAATGTCATTTCTGAAGAAGAAGATGATGATCCAAGAAAAATAAACATTCTAGAGACTGAGGGATAGTGCGAGGTTGAAGGACCTAGAGTGAAGAACCCTAATATATGAAAACCTTTGAAGACAATCCAAGTAAATATTGGGTCTGAGGCGCAACCTAAATTTGAACAGATAGGTAATTATTAGGAAGAAGATACATATGATAAGGTTGTGAAGCTATTGCGCGAGTACCAGGACTTGTTTCCTACTAAGTTCTTGGACCTCAAAGGAATAGTAAGGGATCTGGGTGTCATGAAGATCAATTTAAATCCTTATGTGAAGCCTATGAAACAGAAACCCTACAGACTGAATCCTAAGTATAAAGAAAAGGTGTGAAAAGAGCTTGTTAAGATGTTGGAGGTTGGAATCATTGAACCAGTTGAAGAATCTGTTTGGGTAAGCCCTATGGTGGTTCAGGAAAAGAAATAGTAGGATGAAATCAGAATATGTGTAGATCTAAGAAATTTGAACGATGCATGTGTGCATGATCCATTTCCAACACCATTTATAGATGAATTTTTAGAGAATGTTGGAGGATAGGAGGCTTATTCATTCATTGATGGGTTCTCAGGGTACCATTAGATTAAGATCACAGTGGAGGATCGCAGCAAGATGACCTTCGTTAAAGAGTGGGGATGTTTTGAGTACACAATGATGCCATTCAGGCTACCATCAATCTTTTCAAGGGTCGTAATTTCCATGTTTAAAGAATTTATCCATAAATTTCTTGAAGTATATTTTGATAACTGGATTGTATTCAAATTGGTAAAGTGCCATGTTGCAAGTCTACACCTAATTTTGGATACTTTTTGCAAATATAAAATTGTGTTGAGTTTCAAGAAATGCATATTTTGTGTGCCATATGGAATCTTGCTAGGTCATGTGGTCTACAAACAGGGGTTAATGGTAGACCCCACGAAGATAGCAGTGATCGTCAAATTAGAAGCTCTGAGGAATGTAAAGGAGTTGTGGGCAATGTTAGGGCACACTGGTTATTGTAGAAAATTTGTCAAGGCTTATGCTCAGATAACCACACCAATGGAGAAGATACTAAAGAAGGATGTGACCTTCTGTTGGGATAAAGAGTGTCAACACAATCTAAATGCCTTAAAGGAAAATATGGTGATTTCACCTATTTTGGTGTTCCCCGACTGGAAGAAAGAGTTTCATGTGCATGTGGATGCCTCCTGTATTTCCCTGGGTGCAGTACTGACCCAGGAAGGAGAAGGCGAGATTGATTATCTGATAGCCTTTGCAAGCAGGGAATTATCTAAGGCCAAGAAAAAAATATTCAACTACAGAGCGTGAAGCGCTGGCAATGGTCTACACACTGTAGAAATTTCGACATTATTTGTTGGGTGCACATTTTAAAATTTATATAGATCACTCTGCTCTCATGTACTTGGTCAAGAAGCCTATGTTGGGAGTGAAGATTTTCAGGTAGTTATTACTGTTTTAGGAGTATGACTTCGAGGTGATTGTGAAACCTGGACGATTGAATGTGGGACCAGATCATCTATCTAGGATTGAGACAAGTGAAGAGCCAACTAATTTATATGAAGGATTACCAGATGCATAGATATTTGTTGTATGAGTAGCAGATGATCATTTTGCAGATATAATTTAGTTTCTAACTACTGGAACAACTCTGGAAGGGTATTCTACTTAGCAGAATAAGGAATTGGTGGTCCACGCTGCTGAATTTTCTGTGATAGCAGGACACGTGTATAAGATGGGTACTAATCAAATATTGCGCAGATATGTTCTAGAGTTTGAGAGCTCTAGTATCCTCATTGAAGCACATGGAGGAGTAGTGGGAGTACACTATATAGGTAGAGCGACCATGCAAAATGTTTTGTGCGCAGGGTTATGGTGGCCAACAATGCATAAGGATTCAAAGGAATACTTTAAATCATGTGATGCATGTCAAAGAATAGGAAAGCCACCGCGAAGACATGAATTACCCTTAAATCCTAAAACTTCATTACAAGTGTTTGACAAGTGGGCTATTGACTTTATAGGTCCAATACAGCCACCAAGGAAGAAGACAGGTGTGCGGTACATTATTATTGTGATGGAGTATTTGACAAGATGGGCAGAAGCACAACTAGTGAAGGATTGTATCGCTACTACAGTTGTGAAGTTAATGTTTGAGTATGTGTTGACAAGGTTTGGATGTCCGAAGATACTGATGAGCGATAGGGGTACGCACTTCCTCAATGAAACAATTACCATGATGCTCGAAGAATTTCAGGTGTATCATCAGAAGAGTATGCCCTATCACCCTAAGGAAAACGTAACAGTTGAAGCAATTAATAAGATCCTGGAGAAAGCATTGACTAAGGTCTGTAACGTGCAAAGAAATGATTGGGGTGTGCACATACCAACAACCCTATGGGCATATAGGATGACATGTAAGAAGCTAACAGGACAAACCCCGTTCAAACTAGTCTATGGGATAGGCGCAGTCATGATGATGGAGTATATTGTGCCAAGTCTGTGGATTGCAGCATTGACTGAGATGGTTGATCATGAGACTATGGAAGAGCACCTTGTCCAGTTACTAGAGCTTGAGTAAGATCGATTTCTAGCCAGATTTCACCAACAGATGTAGAAAGAATGTGAGAAGGCCTGGCATGATAGGCATATTAAGCTATGCACCTTCAAGGTGAATGATCTAGTGTTGGTATATGATATCAAGTTCACAAAGTTTCCGAGAAAATTTCAGATGCATTTTTAGGGCCATATGTTGTTAAGAAAATCTAGATGGTGACGCAATTCAAATTACAAAGTTGAATGGGGACCATTCTCGGGAAGAGTCAATGGAAGCCGACTGAAGTTGTATCAAAGGGATCATGCCCCTACATGATGACTATATAATGGCAGGATAGTCTTAGTACTCCAGGCAGATGTAAGGAAGTATGGGACTATAAACTACACTACTTAAAGATTATGAAAATGAATTATGGGGGCTACGTGAGGGAAGCCAAAAGTGCACCAGGATGAGATGCGCCATGGAGTATGGTGCTGCGTAGATGGGTCCAAAAATAGTTGTTGGATGCACTGTAGATGATTGGATGGTGAAAATCTAATTAGGAGGAGTCGGTGGGCTACATTTATGGCATAAATATTTGATAATCTGCCGCCAAAGCTGTATTTATGATCAAAAACTAGACCGAATAGTCGGATTTGAATTTGAACACACCTTAAATCTGGCATTCTGGCCTATAGAAGAACACTTTGCCTTCTAAAAATCATTTGTGAGCTTAAACGTAAAAAACAATAAGATTTGGTGAAACTTTTGTCACGACCGGATTTAACTAAGTTGCATGAGTGGAATCAAAAAGCCTTCTTAAATATTATGACTGGAACCAATCTTGCAGAAGTCACCAATTCTAAAGCCACTACATCTAAAGAAACTGTATCTAACACCACAGCCCCTGAAATTACGTCCATTGAAACTACGCCATCTATACCTATGGTGCCAAGGTCACCTAGGCCGAAGCCATCTATTGCTAAGGAAAAGCAAAAGAAACCCCAAGTTGTTCTGGCAAGATAGTCACCGAGGAAGAACCCTGCGGAGGTTCTGTAGAAAGGAAAAATGGATAAGGAAAAATCGTAATATGAACCCCTGGATCTGGATGAAGAGGAGCTTCACGATGGGGTTGAAGAGTTGGATGTTGAGGGCGAGCCTATGACTAGGCTCCCAAATTATATCCCTCTGTGAAAGGGAAAAGTGAAGGTACCCAAGGATCCAGAATCTAGAAAATCTATGATCTCTACCCTGCTATTACTAGAAAAAGTTTCATTTGAAGGTGGGTAGTTAGGATGTATCCCTCCACTGAAAATGGAGGATTGGGATCTCACTTATCATGAGAAATTCCTGCGTTTGTCCATAACCAAATATCTGAAAAAGATATATTATGAGGTGATTGGAGTCATGCGACTATAGACTATGAAGTGGGTCATGGGGGTTGAAAAATCCAGCTTGATGAATATGTTATGGATACCCAGAAAGGGTCATGGAAACGAAGGTATTCTTGGTGATGATGGAGATGGACCTTCGCATTGTGATCAATTAGAGGCCAAGGCTATCACCAACATTGTTTGGACAATTAGAGGCTTACATGGAGTTTAAAGATGATTTTCATAATGTATCCATCGGTGCAAAGTGAGACCCTAAGAAAATATGGTACAAGTTACCATATCTAGTAACAAATGCAGATGTGCAGGAAATCGTCAAAAAGTGGCCAGCTGAGTGGAGGCACCCATCAGATATTAGTGTAGGAACAAGAATGGCAGGGGAAAGTTCTAGTGCGAATGCCACAACAACGCAAAAGAAAGAATAAGCAGAATGGGAAAAGAAGGAAGTGCCTACTAAGGCAGCTACTAACAAAGAGCGCATTACAAAGGAGGCCATAGTGGAAGTAGTGTCATCTTCTTTTCAGCAGACTCTGGACAAGGAAGGGTCCAAGGAGGAGGAAAGAGGTGGTGGAAAGCAGTAGAGCACCCCCTTCAAATTGTATAAGTGGACCAAGGAGACGACTTCTGGACCCACGAAGAAGAAAAAATGTTAGGCCCCTATACTACTAGTGTAACCCCTTATTGTTATTAGTACAACCCCCTTATTATATTGATGTACCCATCTAGTGCCCATATTGTCACTATTGTGCCCCTTAGAAGCCCACTATTATTATTATTGTGCCCTTACATTATTATTGTTATGTCGGCTCTGATTA